>JAGGCT020002176.1:0-50000 GCA_017654935.2 Phymorhynchus buccinoides
TCACAGGGTTAGATTTCTGGCAAGTAGTGTAATTTTTGATCGATTTTACCTTTCTTTGAAAATGTGTGAATTTGATCTGTTAGTTCTCTGTAGACGAGATTCGTGGAGGCGCACAGTGGATCGTTGATGAAAACGTCTTAGGTCAGGTAGAATGTTTTACATTGTCTAGTTGCTGATGATATTCTCATTCTAGAGGATTAGTTTATTGCTGGATGTATAGATTTTCATGGAATTCTTTTAATCTTTCAAGAGAGTATGATTGCAAATGAAAATGTAATGCCTTGGGCTTTATCTTGCAATGTGAGCCTGTCAATTACTTAGCAAAACTGTTGTTCCCTTCAGCTTCCCTGCACTCCACCAGGGCCTGGGCTGCCCCTGGACCCCTGCCTTGCAGGATTTTTGAAATTTCCCAGGAGCACCCATGCAACTACTGAAGCATTATAGAGGACGTATGTGAAAATCGTAAATGAGTGCTGACATATTTATGCTACTGAAGCACTAAAGAGGTTAAGGGTACGATACATTACTGATGTCTTCCCCAAATACTATTCCTACTGTAATTAACAAAAATCGTCTTTTCCACAGACGGCCTTCCTGGAGACCAGTCCTTACCTGTTGGGTATGACCATCGTGGTGTCCATCCTGCACAGTGTCTTTGAGTTCCTGGCCTTCAAGAACGGTCAGTTGGTCCATTTGTGCCTATTCTGCATGTAGTGGATGTGGAAATAATGGTCTTGTGTTGATAATGATATGATATGGTTATGTGCTGATACTGCTTGTTGGGAAAAAGGAGGGAGTTGGAGAGGGATAGAAAAATCAGAAATGAAATCAGGCGCAACCCTGTTGCGACCAGCAGTGTTGCGCTAGCAGGAAGATACTTGTGAATCTTGTTATTTACTGTATAACTTTTTGCATACACATTTCCATTTTATTGGACAAATAAATATTGTGACTTGTAAAAAAAAAAAAAAGGGGGGGGGTAAGAAAAGAGACTTCATTAGATTAGAGTGGAGAAATTTCAAGAGAGCTGTTGAACATACCATATATTTCAGACTATAAGGCGATATTTTCCCCCCAGACTGAGACCCCTGCGCCTTATAATATGACTATCAAAATAGTAAGAAAATATAATAACAAAATCTGAAATTTGGGTAAAATTTGGGGGGTGCGCCTTATAGTCCGAAAAATACGGCATATTTTGAGATCCTAAAATGTTAAAGCATTTTTTTACACTCTAATGGGACATGAAGCTTTTGCATGTAAGGAACATTATCTGAGGTATTCTATATTTGTCTGCAGACATTCAGTTCTGGCGCAGTCGCAAAACGCTGGAGGGTCTGTCGGTGCGCTCAGTGTTCTTCAGTGTGTTCCAGTCGCTGATCGTGCTGCTGTACGTCATGGACAACGAGACCAACACCATCGTCATGATCTCCATCTTCGTCGGCCTCTGCATCGAGATCTGGAAGATCAACAAAGTCGTCAACATTCAGGTACATGGCACCATGGGTTTTGTTGTTTTCACGTTTTTCATTCTATATTGTTGGTGGCAGTGATGAGATTTTGGGTAGAAGCTGATCTTAACAAAACCATTGCTGCGCATTTCTTGTGTCCAACGATGGGAGAGAAGAAGGGATTGCATTAGAAAAGTTTGTTACTGAAACTGGTGTTAATTTTACAAATACCATGCCACCAATTATTGCAGATTGCAAGCAAAATGTGCAACTGAATTACTGGCAGGAAGGTTGTCTGTTATTTGAATTGAATAAAAAATATTAATACATGTTGTATGCTTGATAAAATAATAACCCTCCCCCCCCACCCCCCCCTCCCCCTCCCCACACCCCACCCACAAACCCCCCCCCCTACGCTTCCGACCAAACCCTGCCCCCCCCCACCCACCTTCAAAATGTGCAACCTATAACATGGTAAAATTGTAACATCTAATAAACAGGCTAATTTTGACTTTGGGAGCATTGTTTTATTGTGTGGAATCATACTATTTAATGTATCTGGTCTAACGGAAATAAGATTTGCTATTGGGAATGTAAAAAAGCAGTACAAAATCTGTATGCAGGACGCATGTGATGAATGTGAAATAAATGATTGATTCTTTAGATGCTTAATGAAAGTGAAATCTGTCTTTTTCAGAGAGTACCGGGAGAGCAAATGCTGGGGTTCTTACCCAAGATCAAAATAGAATACAAATCCACCTACACCGAAAGCCCCACAAAGAAGTTTGACAAGGTGAGTGAAATATGGACAAACGGACCAATCTGTGTGTGTGTGTGATCATGTGCATGCATGTGTGTGTCAGCAAATGCATGTGCCATGCTTGCGACCAGACTTTCAATTGATGTTTCTTTGTTTGGGTCAAAGTGTTGTGTGTGTGTGTGTTTTTTTAAGTGTTAACAGCAGAGGGGCACCCAGAGTCATGACCTGGGTCGGCTCGGCCCCTTTAGGGTGTAAGGAGTTCCGGGCTGAAACACTTGATTGAAGGGGGAGGGGGGGAAGGGCTTCTTCTCTGAAGACCCTCTGTTGTCCTCCATGGAGTGTTTACCAGGCATCAGAATTGTCAGAGGATTTCAAAGGATTCAGAATTTCTGACAGGATTGGCTTCTCTTGTCAAGAGGTTTTGCCTTTTTATTTAGTGTTATCCTTTGTGTTAAATAGCATTGTAATGTGATTTATCACTACTTTAAGCCTTTTTGGTCATGTTGGGACTCGTTTCAATGTTGTCCCTCTTCAGTCTAGAGCCTTGATGGCCCTTTTACTGCAGTTTTCAGAGGATTGGACTTCAGACTATTCTGATGCCTGCTAGTCAAGGATAATACCTCCGTAAATGTGAATGATTGTTAACAGTCATTTATTTATTACGATGAGTTGGCTTTGGGGAACCCTCTCCATTACTGACAGTCCAGATATCCCCTTGGCCAAGAGAATGGGAATGGTAATAAAAAAATAAAAATTCTTGCCCAGCTTTTTAGAACGGCACTAGCTTCCTACACTATCTTGAAGTGATGGCCGTACACGACTGACTGGCACACACTGTTGTGTTTTGTGGATCCACAAAAGTACGATGTGAGTGAGTTGTGAACGAGAGAAAAAAGAAAAAGAAAATAGAGAGACCTGTTCATGCCCACTTGGCCTGTGCGGACAGTTGGCGTTCCGGTACCTGTCGTGGGCGCTGTTCCCCCTGCTGGCCTGCTACGCCGTCTACTCCCTGGTCTACCAGGAGCACAAGGGCTGGTACTCCTGGGTCCTCAGCATGCTCTACGGATTCCTGCTCACCTTTGGTAAGATGACTACAGCCAAACAAACACGTAACAGGAAAGGGAAAATAAAATGTTGGTAAGGCACACATTTATTGATGATAATAATAATAATACTGAACATTTACATAGCGCTTTACTCCCTTTGCAGGGAGCTCAAAGGGCTTTACATGGACACTAAAACACAAATAAGTTAACATTATGCACATAAGACTCACTACAATCAAATCAAATATACATAAAATAACATTATTTAAACAAAGCCCTGTTCATAACCACAAAATTTGAAACAATATTACAATATTATAAGAAAAGAAACAAAATTGCTGGGGAAATCAAAGTTCATGAGCTAGGTTATCGCGCAAACACACACACTACCAGAGAAGCACAGTCACGCACACGCACACATGTGCGAAGAAATTATTTGTATAGACAGAAAGCAATGAGGCTTAACTAAGACTTGTTCCTTGTTAAGGAAAGCTAAATTGGAGAGACTATTCCAAGACTTCTGTTTATAAATGTGTTAAGGAGAGATAGATTGTAGACGCTCTTCTAAGGCTTCTGTTTAAATAAATTATCTCTTTTTGGGGGAGATAACAGTGGATATTACTCCAATATTACTTAAGGAAGGGAGGAGAACTACTCTGTTCTGGTTATAGTTATTAGCAGCGTCATATATACTAACATTACTGATGTCAAAGATCATGACCGACATTTATGTAATAGTCCCCTTTATGTGTGTTGTCCTGTAATTAAATTATTATCAGCTTTAGGTGTGACTGATTTGATAATTTAAAAAAAAGAAAGACTGACTGATGATTGAGAGATCCCTTCATAGGTCTGTCTAGATTTTAGCCTTTTCAGGAGTTGTTCAGGGCTCCCAATCGTCCCACAAAACAAGGGGTCCCAGGGACTCCCCTTCACTTACAGCATAGAGGGTCCTAGAGGCGGGATAGAGGGTGCCAGTGGCATTGCAAATGCTAAAAAGAATTGTTCTAGTGCATCCCTGGGACCCCCTGCACATTCTTTCAGAGGGTCCTTTAGAATTTTAGCGCTTCACAGACCCGCAGATGGGGGTCCCTGGGAGCCCTGGTTGTTGCATGAAGAGAATTCCTAGAGTCTGTGTTGTTTTTCCCCTAGGGTTCATCATGATGACGCCCCAGCTGTTCATCAACTACAAGCTGAAGTCGGTGGCCCACCTGCCCTGGCGCATGCTGACCTACAAGGCCCTCAACACCTTCATCGACGACATCTTCGCCTTCGTCATCAAGATGCCCACCCTCTATCGCCTGGGCTGTCTCAGAGATGGTAAGCCAAAAAGTGTTGGAACGAGTTTAGGTTTGCACCAAGCCTGTGTCTATGTTGCGGACTGTAGTTTTCTTAACATGTTTTCTAAGTTATTCTTTAACAAGAGAAGTTCTGTGTTATTTTAAGCAAGAGGAGAATTTTTGATGTATGAACACTATTGCTCTGGGAATAAGCAGTTCCAGAAGATTAAGAAAAGTAAAATGCTTATGAGGCAATGTCAAAAGGTGCCATGCCCCACCCCTACCTCACAAAATTGTCCATAACTTAATTTCATGATGCTTATGATCTCAGTGATTAGTCTGTCTGTGTTGTAGAAACATTAAAAATGTTTATTAAACAGTAAAAGCTATTGAAGACATCAAATAAAAAAAACTATTAGCGAAAATACCGGCACTAGATGGCCGAAATCGGCGTGCATTTTGACTGTGGTGAACAGTGCACCACTTGGAGGGCTTGTGGTTCCAAATAGATGCAAATAGCAAACCCATTTTCAGTTGTATTATGTTCTTCTGTAATCTTTGCAACTATAATAATGTTCAAAATAAAATGTTCATGTGTATCTTTACGGTAATATGACCTCAAAGTCGGTATGTTACTTGCTACAATTGTCGTCACATTGAGAACTAGCAGATAACTGTTTACCTTGACTAGCAAAACTATGGAACAAGTCTAAAACGAAGGTTATAGATCCATTGGAAGTTGCTCTTTTTAACACCTATTAGTACAATAGTTTTTTTGTGGTAATAGTTAGCAAAATTACATCATTTATGGATTGTCGTCACGACGTCACAAGTAACACTTATGAGCTTTCAATGCTTATTACAATTAAAAAATTCAGTCAACAAGAACGGAACCCCCAGTTTCTGTAAACCTTCGACTCAGTGTACAATGCTCAATAGCTTTTCCACTCTTTTCAACATCGAAAGAGCGAAGAGAAGGCTCATAAATGTTGTTGTCACAGAGGAATTTATGTCACAAGTAACATAATCTTGTAGCAAGTGACACACAAACCATAGTTCATTTTTATATCAATTCGATAGAAGCAATAATTTGGATGGAAATATTGACAGCTTGGCACAAAACTTCTTTATTTTGATCTACTCTTCTGCTAGTGGGTGCCAACATTATGTTGTAGGGTAAGAGACCCCCCTGTGACGGGAGATCTTGTGGTGTCACATGTCACAAGTAACTCATGAGTTACGATTTTAAGTTGAAATTAGGCACATTACAAGTTTACTTCACAACACTTTGGCTGTTTCAGTAATACTGAAGCAATATTTCTTGAAAAAGTACTTTCTTTTCTGTTGGTTTATGAGACTTAATGACTTCAATCACATGTTACTTGCTACCTGTGACAACACTTCAATTTGTCGTCACATGGATTTGTGTAGCAAGTAACATAAATAAAGTTCTACTCTCTTATTCATTTGGCTTGAATTTTTTTATCATTACTTTACAATATACACATGGAATGTTTCTTTGAAGAAATAAACATTTGTTTGCTGTTTCTGAGATTTTCTTTTATGGTAGGCAATTGTGTGCGAGTGAGGCAACGACATATGTGTAGGTGATGATACAAAATTAAGCATAACACATGTGTTATTACTAAAGTGTCAAAAACAATTATACCAGATTATTCTAGCAATGTGACTTTATTTATTTCTGCATTATGAAGATGATCTTTGCTTTACTCTTCACACAGCATAGTACTTTATGTTGTCACGTGTCACAAGTAACATGCCTCCTGAAGCCAATTTAAAATTGTGATAAATCATAATCTAAGCTAATTTATTCATAAATTCACACAAAGGCATTTTATTGGAGTTGAAAAGAAACAGAAAAGGTCAAAAGAATGGCTGACAATGACATTTTATTTTTCACTTGCTTGGAAAGCACCTTTTGACATTGCCTCTTATGTTATACATACTTTGAGTCAGACATTTTGCTTCTTTTTTTTTGGTGCCAATTGTGTATCTTATTTTGTTAATTGATCTTTTGTTAAATTTATATTTAAATGCCCAGAAATGCATCCTTTGCACTTTTAACTTTGAATGAAGTTTCTTCTTGCATACTACATATGCAAGATTAATTCTATGGTAAAATACATTTGAAAACCCCCCCCACTTAAAAACAGCTACTGAAACTGTGAAAGTGAAGGATGAAATGTTTCGGTTGAAGCAGTTAACATCTTTTTTTCCATTGGTTTAATTTTACTGTGGCATGCATTTCAACCATCAACACAACCTGTTTTTGGAGACATCAGTTTTGAAGTTGGACCTTTTTCTTCAGCCTTGATGTTGACTGTCTTTTTTTCCATTGGTTTAATTTTACTGTGGCATGCATTTCAACCATCAACACAACCTGTTTTTGGAGACATCAGTTTTGAAGTTGGACCTTTTTCTTCAGCCTTGATGTTGACTGTCTTTTTTTTCTTTTCATTTCCATGTTCTTATTCTTCAGTGGGTTTTTTTCCCCTACAGATGTGATATTCTTCATCTACCTGTACCAGCGCTGGATATACCGCATCGACCCGAAGCGTGTCAACGAGTTTGGCACCAGCCAAGAGATGATAGACAACCCTGCTATTGCTGCTGTCGCCGCCGCTACCGCAGACGAAGCCAACACCCAGGGGGCGCCTCTGCCGTTGGAAGGGGCTGAAGGTGAAGGTGATGGGGGGGAGGTGGAGAAGAAAGAGGAAGAAGAGGGAGGAGAGGGCCTTGCTCCCAAGTCAGAAGCGGAGAAGAAAAAAGACTGAAAGCACAGAGAGAGAGAGTGTTGGTGAGAGTGCGCGCGTGTTCAGTTTCTAGAATTCCGTTTATTTGTTGTCAAATTCATGTAAAATTTTGGTGGCTTTTGGTTCGCACATGGTGTATTGTCTTTTATGAAGGTTTCTTGAGGTGTGTTGATGAGTGACTGAATGAGAAATTGTTTAGATTTGTGTGTGTAGCTGAATGTTACTGTTAGAAATACATATTTATATAGAATCGTGATAGAAGACATTGTTTCATGTTGGAATTTTGGGAAAGCATTCTGCATTAGATCAGTTGTTAATGTTGTTGAACATTGTTTTCCTTCAAGTGTAAATCAGTGTGACTTTGTGAAAACAGGTTTGTCATTCGCTTGTATATTGTTGTTGTATTTCAAATGTGTTAGATCAGAAACGGGCCGTCAACGCTGATCAAAATAACGTGTGATATTTTAGGGCATTGCGAATTGTGGAGAAGGAATATGTAGAAGGGATTTCTTTAGCAAACATATCTATGTTCGAAATCAGTTTTTCCCTGCCCGTGCTAAACTTGAGTTTTCTGGAAAGCAGGGAAACAGTATGGGGAATACTTTATTTTCATACTATTTTTACTATTACCTTGTATTTATAAAATGTTTGTACTAATTGTAGTCCCAAAAAAATGAGCAAGAAAAATTAAGTGGTTTTAATCCTTTTAACTAAGCATTTAAGTCAAGTGTTAACTGAGTAGGGAGCTTTGGACATAGGCCATTCACTGGATTTGTTTTCTCTGGCCATGAAAATGTCAGTTTGAAGCCTGCTATTTAGTACTATAGCACTGGTTAATGTGTAGCTCCTATTTCTCTGTACTGTTCTAGTTTTGTAATAATACGTCTTTAAAATATCTTTTAAACTTGTATTCTTTAGTGTAGATTTAAAAAAAAAAAACTTATCGGTGTTATCCCTTTGTAATGAGCATCCAAACTAACCTTACAAGTCCAAACCAATTGCTCTAGCCTTTAGATTTTAAACCAACGCCTATTAGGTTGATACATAACATGAGAGCAAAATGAAAATTCATGGTCAGTCGAACTTCGCTAGAAATCTGAAGAGAAAATACATACACTAACAAAACTTGAATCGTAGCATGGTTATGGCACCATGCAGCTACTGAAGGAAGGGTTAACTTCCATACTGAAAAACGAGGTCAGGGGGGGGGGGGGGGGTCTTGAGACTGAATGCTTTTTTAATTCACCACAGTCAGTTGTAATTTACATATCAGGAAGTTGGAAAACAACATGAATAACTCTGGTTTTAAAAGTTTAAAAAAAAGTGCATAGATCTTTGTTAAATTGATTTTTTTAGTGATTAATCCTCTTAGTCCTGATGCTCTGTGCTCTCAGTCACTTCTGAAATCCTAACCCAAGGGACGTCACTCCGTACAAAAGGGAGGGTAGCGTCAGAAAAATAATCAAATAAAATATACCCTAGCAGATTTTGTGTTTTTGTTTGTTTTGAATGTGTTGCCGAGATGTCTGTCTGATTTGCAAAATTAATTTCAAGATGTTATGGGGATGCATGGCTCTACCAAAAAAAATCAACATGCCAAAGTGTAGTCGCAAACTGCATTCACTGCTTACTTTTTGCAGACTGGTGAAGCCTAAGACGATTGAAAAGGAAATGTAGATAAAAATCATTCACTTACCCTTTCACTTCACGATCTCATAAGTCCTATTTTTCACACAAAAAAGGAATTTTCATCGCTGTCATCACTCAGTGGATGCAATAACAATTCATCATCTATGATGGAAAAGTCGGGAAAATGCCGATGTCAGTAACACGACTTCAAAAATTCGCATCGATTGAACAAAAACAAGCTCGCTGCCGAAATAGGTCAGAACACACTCCTTACTCATCACTTTGTGATCTCATAAGTCCAATCTTTTACAAAAATACGACTATTCATCGCTTTCCTCAGTCAATGACACTATGACTGTTCGTCATCCATATTGGAAAAATCGTGAAAATGCCGAAGTCGGTCACTAATTTTCAAAAATTCATATCTTTCAAACCAATCGGCCTAGAAGCCATTGTAAGCAACAGGGCGGAAGTGTAATCTCTCGTGAAAGCGAGGATGAAGCGCCCATGTGACTGCCATGTGATAGAAACAAAATGGAAGCTCCTGAACCGGCCATGTGGAGACCGAACGTTCTAGGACTTTCTGATCCGTATTTTTTCCGAACGTGGGCAGAGCAAGAGGGTTCAAATAAGTTATATGACGCAAAACAGCTTGTATTGTGGCACACAATCGCTCAGAATTGCAAAGTGTGCTAAACGATTGAAGTACTTGTTGCTAAAATTGAAATCCACATAAAATGTGTGTATCTGTGTGTGTGCTTTCAGTTATGCAGTTAGATGAATATTTTGGCTGTATGTATTGATAATTTAATGAAGGGGACGATCTCTTTCAAGACCCGCTACAGGCTGCTAGCCTTCCAGCGGAAAGGAACCTGTGAGATATATCTCTGTAATACGCTTACGTTTGTGCTGCATCCAGAGGTGCAACATTTTTTCTGTGTGTGTGTTTGGTCATGACAAGTGCTGTGATTAATCTTCATGTTGTTTTACAGCGTTCATGGGATGAATAACTTTACGGTAACTGTTAGAAGTATTCACAGCTGCATCCCCTTCCTCAGCATGTTCCTTTGCCAACCACATAAAACCACCTATCCAATCCATCAGCTTTACACCGTTTCCCTTCATCTAGTGGGATGGGACTCGGCTCTGCCCTAGTTATTGAAACATGTTTGTTCCGGTTGGGAAGTGAAAGATATTTTGCATATATTCTAAGAAAAACGGAAAGCTTATCCTGTTCATGTGGTCCCATTAACTATTTGTCAAAAATTTCACAAGCATTATTGGTTCTAAAGTTTTGGGCCCTGTTGTGTTTCTTTTTTTTTTTTAGTTTTGTGTCAGGTGATAAAATATTCTTAACCTTGCTTTTTGTTCAACATTTTGCTGTATTTTTTCCCGTTTTGATGGTGATGGGCGCACACCTCATCCCTCTTTCTTTTCTTCTATTTCTGCACACCCTACACAAATTTACGTTTAGAATATCATCAGATGATTGGATTGTTTTATTTGGAAAGGAATGAAGACAACAACAAAAAAGAAATGTGATTTAGGTTATCTTTATCTTTCTTGTTGGTTGGTACTGACGAAACTTTTTGCTGGGTGCACCCTTTCCTTTCCATCAAGGTTGATAAAAACCACCACCAAAAAACCCATGGCACTCACAAAGGTTTTCTTCTCTGTTACACTGACTTATTCATGACTGCCTTCTTGCTTAGAAAAAAGAAAGTGAAATTGGTCCTGTAAAGAAATTTATTATTTTGTTCTTGCTTTATGTATGTAGAATCATCTCTGAAAGCTTATGTATACCAGGTTACTTTACATTCATAGACACATTTTTTTTTCTCTTGTTAACTTTTGGTAGGAGTCATTTACATAAACACATTTTAAGGTTTTGTCATGAAACATAATTGTTATTTTTCTGTGATGCATGTAGTAAAGTAAAACTTATATAGTTTCCTTCACATGGGATAAAAAAAAAAGTGAGGCTGTTAAATTGGCTGTCAGGATCATATGAGTATGTGTGCTTGAGTGTATATGTGCATGTTGAGTGGTTAGAAAAGAAGAAAAAAAAGGGGGGGGGGGGGGGACAAATTTAGACTCCTTTGCCCAATCTGTATCGGGACAAAGGACAAATATTGATTAGGGTAAAATATTGATTGGTTAAAAAGACGTCAAAGTAGCATACATGTGGTGGACAGTTCGACAAGATCCTTTCCATCAGTCTTGATCATTTAGCACCCAACAACATTCAGCAGATTTTAGACGGGATTTGAAAGCTTTATCTATCGATGTTAATGAAAGGACACTTGAACAAAATTTTAGTGTTTTTTTCTCTATGTGTAGACTTCTAAATTTTTAATTCTTCATACCTGACAGATGCATAGGATCAAAGTAAGACCTGGAACTGTGAACAGTGTCCTGTCTGATATCCTTGTGATGATGATATTCCAAGATGTTATTATTTATGTTCTGTATTGAATGGTATGTACCTCTTAATGTTAATTTGTGTACTGCATGCTTTTTACGCAGATTTTAAGCATTTGTAATTTTGAATAAAAAAACTATTCAATGTGGAATTGTTTTTTTCTGTATGTATTATAACATTTCTTGATTCAATTTGTTGTTGGAAAATCAGTTTATTCTACTTTAGAGAGTGTATTAAATAAATTCAAGAGAGAGGATGAGCTTTGTTTTTGTAATAAATGGTTGTACCATATTTTAACCTGTTAATAATAATTATATCCTACTTTTCCCTAGACTTTGTGATTTGAAATTTAGAAATCCACAACAGTTGCCATTCTTTGCTTATATATTTCTTTATTCTGAGAAAAAAAAAATGTGGGTATATGCTGAGTGCATGATAAAATGTTGATAAAAGTTACAAAGGGTAAAGTGCTGACTTAAAAGGTTGTGTACGTATTTTTTTATGTTCTGTAACTTTAAAGCCGTGCATGATGTCAGTCGTAAAATGTAAAAAGATCTTTCTTTTCTTCTTCTTCGATCGCTCAGTTTCCGGTCAATTATGAGCGCAGATGCATCATGCTGCTGTTATGCGCCTAAGTAAGAAATAATTAGGCCCAGCATGTCCGACTGGCTGGAGGAAATCTTTTTGAAAGTGTTTCTTGAAAAAAGGCAGGAGAATGGAACGGAAAGGCAGAAAGATAGTAGATGACAGCAAGCAAGGGGAAAAGGCAGAATCAAAGAGTGTGTGGGGGGGGGATAAGGGTATGTGAGACATACTTTAAATTTCTAATTAAATAAAGGGCTGCAGCAATGTTTGTCCAGTAGAGGCTGTTTGGCTAGATGTTTTCAACGGAACATGTGCCATTCCACTGCCCTAGACGTAAATTTCAGCAGTGGTTGGTTGGCACATTATATCTTTTCCCTGTAAGTTTCTGACTTAACGCTTGTATTTCTGTGTCATGTTTTGATAATGTTTGATGTCCACAAAGGTCAAATTAGGCTACATGGCTTCATTCGCTAACGCTAACCCACCGCTCTCTCTGGCGTTTGGTCCAGTGCCGCTCTGTACCGTGTAACCAGGGGTTGATAACAAGAGGTCTTTGAAATCCTTTGTTGTTGTTTTTATTTGGCCCTCGTCGATCTGAAGTGATTATGCTTACAGCTGTGAGTGTGTGTGCTGCTGGGATGACAGTGTAAGGTAAAGATCTACAAAGACTAGTTTAGTGTTTGGTTGGAAGGGGACAGAGAGAGTGGAGACAGCAGCCCAGTCTTGGGAATCATCGCTTTGTGTGCATTTTCCAGTCTCTACTGGGTCTGTTTGGTATCAAAGAATTGAAGTACATGTATCTAAGAAGATACATTTAGGTCTTATTTTAGAGCTTGATTCCCTTCTATCTCTACTTACTTGGTATTATCTCAGTTTTCTACAATAGCACCCATGCTCTCCTTTTTTGTTTTGCAATTTAAACTGAACACAAGTTGCAATGTAGTGTTTATTGGCGTCAACCATTTTAGAAAGTAGAGGTATGCCCATGGCTGGCTCGCGTGAGATTTGTGTTACTAGAACAGAATTGGTATGTGCATGAAACCATTCTCATGTTGTCTGTGTTTTTTGTTGTGTTTTGTTTGTTTCGGGCAGAAAGCAGCGCACTGCTTTTGTAATCTGTGTGTGCAATTCTGTAGACAGTAAAAGAAAAGCAATACAATATGGTGTGTGTGTGTGTTTTGCTTGCAAATGTCGTGGTGTTATGCATATGTGCACAAAATGTGTATACCCTCATGTACACACATGTAAACAATCTCAAAAGAAACAAAAACTCTCAAAAGAAAAGGCAGCATGTTCTCAGCACTAATACATTTATCAAATATGTACACAGATTCATACACTTGTTTTATAGCATCCAGAAACGATAAATATAACAAAAAAAGAAAAACCAGACAAAAACTGGGAGAGAACATTATTCTTAGCAAAAGCAAGGATTGACTGTGAATGTACACACAAAATCTCAGAAAATATTTACCATCAAATAAAAATTGCTACACAAAATTCTTCATGATTAAATTGGAAACGAGAGGCAAAAGTCTTGAAAATCCTTTTTCTTTCTTTTTCTTTTGTCAGTACTTGTTCTCTTCCCTCGCAAAACCATCTTATTTCTATGAACGATCTGTTCAGTGTCCAGATTGGGGAGCTTGAAAATAGGAAGTCTCCCCCCCAAAAAAAAAGACATCCAACACAAGTTCCAGAGACAGTGAGAGATAAGTCAAAAGTTTGCGTATTCCCCAAATTCCATACAGAGAACAAAAATCTCATCTCCAAGAACCGGTGATGATTTGTTTACTGTTGAAATTACAACTGTGGCTGTCAATGCATGAGGAACAGCTAACCATTTATGATGACTAAAAAAACCATTTAAAAAACCCCATCATAGTAGCAAATGAAAAAAAGTGACGTCGTTTTAGGCCTTTTTGAGAATGTTACCTGTGCGAGGTTCCCCAGTGGAAACAGTGCATCTGGTCATTTCTGTTTTTGAGATAGACCCTTTGGGCAAGGGATCCTCACACCAGACACACTTTGCCGATACTTTTATTTTCAGGCATCAGAATAGTTTGAAGTCCAATCCTCTGAAAACCGTGGTAAAAGGGCCATCAAGGCTCTAGACTGTAGAGGGACAACACTGAAATGAGTTCCAAACACCACCAAAAAGGCTTTATATAGTGATAAATCATTTTAAAATGCTGTTTAACACAAAGGATAACACTCAATTATATTTTTTTTAAAAGGCAAAACCTCTGACAGTAGAAGCCAATCCTCTGTCAGAAATTCTTAATCCTCTGACAATTCTGATGTTCGATTTTCTCTCACCTGAAACTGAAAGGACAAAAATCTGCTCTAGAACCAAGTTGGTTTCCACAACTAAAAGCAAGTAGATAAGCTAAATATTTCTCTCAGTCAGGCTGTGTCTTTATTGGAAGGTGAAATAGATCATCTCTTGCGTCGATCCTGGGGTCGGATGAAGGGGTCTTTGTGCTTAGGGGGTGTCAGTGCTCTGCATCCCAGCCAAGGCTCTAATACTTGGGGTAAAACCACAGTGCCATCCTGAAGAAAAGAAACAAACAACTCGGTTTTGTCAGAGGGAATCTCTAAACACACAAAGGACAACACACACACAGAAGACAGACCCCCCCCCCCCAAAGAAAAAAAAACCCCAAGAAGAAAGAAAAACATCTCAAAGAAACCAAAGCTGCATTTTTATTTCATCTTTCCCATTCTGTTCAATGCAAAGAATGGTTCCAAAACTTGTGGGTAAAAAACAAAACAAAAGCCCCTCACCTGCTGTTGATTGTTTTCGAACAGAGCCATCACCATTCTGGGCACTGCACAAGCTGTGCCGTTCACCTGCACACACCATGAAAGGGTAGCTAATGTCAACAAAGAGAGAGAATGAATGAATGAATGTTTATTGTGATCAGGCTTTTAAGCCCATACACAAGGGAATAGGGTACTTAACAATGCTGGAAATCGAATGAACTGAAACAATATGACAAAGCGTATCATCGTGAATGGTAATCCATATCACAGGAATATTTAAGGGACACCCTGACGGATGAGTTTTTGCAAGAAACATGTCAAGATCACCAGGAAAACGCCCTTTACGGAGATCGCAACACTCGCTTTGCTCTGGTTCCCTATAAATCAAATCAGCGATTCCTCCTTGGTGGAGGTGCTGGAAGTCAAATTCTTTTAGTGAAATGGCCGCCTGAGTCAAACCAAATTGTTTGCACGAATACAAGCCTTTTAAAAATACAATTTTGTGAGCTATTTTATACAGTTTACCAAAAGGAGTTTCGCTCACAACAAAGGAAATAGCTCCAATTTTGTTTTACTGCACTACAAAGAAGAAAAAACTTGAGTGGTCTCCACCCACCCCGTCCAAAATGGCTTCTCTCTCCGGCAACTTCGCCAAGGAGGAATCGCCGTTTTGACGGTTTGATTTCTACAAAACCAGAGCAAAGTGAGTGTTCCAATCCTTGAAAAGACTGTCTGGTTATCTCCACGTGTTTCTTGCAAAAACTCATCCGTCAGGGTGTCCCTTTAACCACTGCATGATGGTGCTTTTACTGTTGCTTCAATGGACACGCACATTTTGCATCCAACCATTTAACGGTTCCATGATCATCAGGTTTTCATATATAGAGAAAAGAAAGACTACGGTACATAACAAAGGCTTAGAGCACAGGGATAAGAAAAGGGGCTTGGTATATAGTTCTTTGTTGTTAATGTGTTGCATCCGTCACAAGAAAGAAAAAAACCCATTTTGATTAACCGGGAAAACCCCCTGAAGAAAATAAGAATAGAACCACCACCAACAAAAAAAAGCACACAATTTGTATTTTAATGTAGCAAGCATAAAAATTGTTACACCAATGTCAACTTTTCGTATTTCAGAGTAATTTATGAAAAAATATATTGATTAGTACTAATGACAAGAAGTATTTGCTATTGCAAGGTGACATAGATCATCTCTTGCATATGCTTATAGCTGCTAGCGTAGTTCTTAAACAGTCAAATTGGGAACATTTATTCATGAGTTAAAATGAGAAAGAAAGACAAAAATTGGCTTACTGTGTGCACAAATTTGTTGTTTCCATCTTGATCTTTGTAGCGAATGTTCAGACGCCTGGACTGAAAATCTGTGCAGTTGGAGGCACTGGAAATCTGCAATGATGCATAGCAACGTGTACAATTTAGTCAGCACATCGCAAACATAGAATATCATAATAATTATAACACTGAGTAAGTGAGAAGCAGGGCAGAGCAAGCATAGTACTGATCACAGGGTTCATACGGTCTTTGGAAGTCTTTGAGAAATAAAGTGCCATTTTCAAGTCTTTGAAAATTGGCTTTGGTCTGAAAATCATGAAATGGTTTGTGAAAAAGTAATTGATGCCTTAAAAAGCCATTTATGCCATAAAGCTTTGTTGTTTACTTCCAGAATTGACAAAGAAGCAATTTAATTTCAATTTCAATTGCAGATGTCCTGGATTTGTCGAGTTACTTCCCTTCACTATATCCAGGTCTTTTGGTTACACCGGTGCAACTTGAATGATTATGATCGAAGCAATAGTCATCGTTGCATGTCGTGAGAAGTCTTTGAAAATAAGATAAAGGGTCTTTGAAAAGGTCTTTGAAAGTTTGTGAATTTTGATATAAAAAATCTGTATGAACCCTGGATCAGTAAGTCTTGTACTTTGAAGTTTAAGAATTCCATTTATTGTAGAATATTTCAAGACAAGCAAAGGAGTGTTGATTTGAGAATGAAACAAGACAGAACAGACAAAAGCACAAAAGATATACAGCTGGCGATCAACACAACTGGCACAAAGATGGCAACCTCACTAGACAAATGTCCAACAACACAGTGATTAAAAAAAACCAACTAAACTTCCTCCTTGAGTTTGTGTGAGTTGCTGCACTGCATTTTTCAAGTGCAGACCTTGAAACCGGCAGTCCATGGGGAGGGAGCGATCAATGTAAGGTCGCCCGAAGGCAACCACCAGAGGAGACACTGCACAATTTTGTTTCTCCCATTCTTAAATACTAAAATTAGTATAAAAAAATCAACAACCAACAACTAAGCAGATGAAAGATGCATGAAAACAGAGTTAGCCACTTCCAGATTGGTCACATGACCAGCATTCTCACCTCTCCCCAGAACCCTCTGCCAGGCATCCAGGTCTCCATGTCGTATTTGCGACGTGCCGGTGCTCCCAGCTCTTCCGTCGGCATGTCCAGAATCCTGAAACGAAAAAAATCGGAGCTGAAACATTTTTCATAATCTTCCTCAACTTTAACAAACCAATGAAAACCACAATGTGATGCAATAAGGAAAGAAATACACTTTGGTGCTAATGTTGTGACCAGGCAGCTCTTGACAGAAGAGGGGATAGGTAAAGTACCACAACTGGATCAAAACAGGACCCATGGAATGCCACTTAGGCGGAACAGTGTCTTCTCTGGGGGGTAGCTTAATGTAGAGAATTGATTAAGCACAAGAGAAGAAATACCATAATAAATCCACATAATATAAGAATAGAAAGGTAACTGAATATATTGCTGACCTAAAATTGCGTGATGCAAAGGTACTCTGTTGAGAAAAATAAATACTAGCATAATTATAATGAATGTTGACGGAAATTTTAAAACTACAAATGCAAAAAACAAAACAAACCCCCCAAAAGCAACCCAAACCCCCAAAAAGCAACCCAAACCTCACACACATTTAAAACAAAAAAATGAATCAAATGGAAATTAACATTTTTTTAAACTTTAACCCCTTCAATGCCTGCTACGAGAGTCTGGCTCATAGTGTATGATGTCATTGATGATGTCATAACTTTTGATGTTATAGTCCTGGGATGATGGATTTTGGTTTAGATAAGTCAGGAAAGATATAGACTATCTCTAGACCATTTTCTCAGATTGAGTCTAACAGATTTGTTTTTAAACTTTATAATAAGAAAATCGATAATTTCTCAGTTTTCCTGTGGCAATGAAGGGGTTAAGAACCTGTGAAAGAAAACGGGGACCAACTGAGCAATGCACCATTTGCAAGGGAACGGCAGTCACAAACTCCTAGTCTAAGCTGACCTTCACTTACAATAAAAAGTTTTTTTGTGGAGAATTGCTAGTCTTGAAAATGTTAATAATCAGATCACTGTTGTGGCTGTGATTTTAATTGCTACTTGGATTCCAAGTTAGATATCCAGAATTATGCTAGTGTTCCAGTCGACCCTGGACTAGGATTTTTTTCTCTTAATATCATGAAATTTTTTTATTTGATTGATATTTGGCGAACACTTCATCCGGAAAAGCGCAGATACACCTGGCGCAAAATTAATTCTATTAAACAAGCTCGGTTAGATTACTTTCTTGTCTCAGAAGATCTTATCCCTGAGATAAATAGCTGTAAAAAAATAAGAGCCAGGTCACAGGTCAGATCACTCTCTGGTTATTTTGTCTCTTAAAACTGAAGTCCCGATTCGGGATAAACCATTTTGGAAAATTGAATGCTGAATTCGTAGAAACGATTTAAAAAAAACCCAACCCAGGTCAGTTTCACAAGAACAGAGATGCAGACCTGAAGTGCAGACCGAGGGTGATGAACAGTTCACGTTCAATCTGCACCAGCTCTTCAAGAAGCTGTTCACTCTCCTCACCGCTTTCATCCGCCGTCACACCAAACATCTCCACCTGCAAAGCATGACATTGTTATTATTGCTGATTTGTTTTAATTAATGATCATTTCAACTATGATTATATTTATTACTTACCATATTTTACAGACTATAAGGCAATACCTTTTTCTTAGACTGAGACCCCAGCGCCTTATAATGTGACTGATAATATAGTAAGAAACTACAATAACAAAATATTGTGGGTTTTGTGTAAAATTTTGGGGGTGCGCCTTATAATCAGGTGCGCCTTGTAGTCTGTAAAATACGGTAATAAAACTCACTTTTTGTGTCTTTCCGAAATCCAGTGGCCATTTTAGTTAAGAAGCCATTGGCTGAAGTCTGTGGACACTCATAACTAAACATATTTTTGATCAGATCAGCTGTGGAATGTTGTAAGCCAAATTTTGAACCTCCATTGCAAATCTCCACCAAAGAAATACAGTGGAACCTCTCTTATAAGACCTCCCGTAATAAGACTCCTTCCCACATAAGATCTACTTCTCTGAGACATTGCCTTCTTTGTAAGTATTAAAATTACCTCCCTTATAAGACCCCTCCCTACAAGACCACATTTTGGATGTTTTTTGAAGGTCTTACAAGGGAGATTCCACTGTACTGGTCCATAAACCTGTTCACAGTTGGCTACAGACCCTCTAACCAGATATCTTTCTTGATCAGCATCACTTAGGAATATCCAGCGTAGACCTCCAACAAGGAAATACTGGCCTAAAAACCCATGGCCATTGTGTGTCTGTCTATCTGTCCGGGCTGCCCGCAAGCGGGTAGGTGGAAGAGTTACCATAGGCAAAATGACTGCGGGCAAGGTAGAAGCCTGTGCTGTGCGATGGTAAAAAAGGTATGTTTTCACCCAACATTCTTTTTGAAGCAGGTGTTTATCAAAACGAGCCAGCAGAACGGTTCAACACTGCGGGCTTGAAACAGGAAGAAAAACTTTTTTCTCTGAAAATACTTTGGGGGTTCAGGAGATGTTGTTTATTGGTATAGTCAAGGGGTAAGGAGCCCTTGGTGGTGATCGGAGGGCAATTGCTCTTGAAAATAACTCCATAAAACTGTTAACAAGTGGGGGAAAGGGCATCTCAAGCTTAAATCCCCTTCTGACATTTGTTTTTCTACATTCACTTTTCTCTGAATTTGCTGAAAAGTACTATGCCTGCACTGTTCACAGCCAGTAAAGTAGACCTAAAAACAGACATATGTGACCCAGCACCACGGAAGGGACATTAAGTGTCAAACCGACCATTCTGAGAAAATATACATTTCCAAACTTCAAACAATTCCCTTTCTACTGATACAAGAACCATTCTTGTATCTTTTTCCATTCCAGAGTTATGAACATTTAAATTAGTAGGGTGAGTGTCGGCCATTTTGAGAAAACAGTGTCTAAAGTGTAGCCTAGCTTAAGAAAATGCATGGACCTACTCTTTTCAAAACACTTATAAGACCATTTAGAGACCATATTAAAGATTATCATTTATAAATATGAAAAATAAGATGTTAGAGGACACAAAAATACCCATAACTCAAAATTGACAAAAAATGATATTGTTGACTTTGCAAGCCAATTGTGAGAAACTAGCCCAGCGACTTAATGTCCCTTTTGTGGTGCTGAGTCACAAATATCCTCCTCTGCAGATAATCCCCAATTAATAATAATCCTCTTCCTTCCACCACCCCTCCTCCTCTGTGCATCAATCATCACCCACCTTTGTGAACTGGTGCACGCGGTAGATGCCTTTCTCCTCAGCGATGTCCGAGGTCTCCGCCCTGTAGCATCGACTGACAGCTGTCACTCTGCGCAAGAAATCATTCCTCTATTATTACTATAACTAATTTGTGATTAGTATATTACAGTGGAACGTCCCTTATAAGACCTCCCTTTATAAGACCCCCTCCCATATAAGACCTACTTCTCTGAGACATTGCCCTTCTTTGTAAGACTTAAAATTACCTCCCTTATAAGACCTCTCCCTTATAAGACCTCATTTTGGATGATTTTTTCCCATAATATGGCGCTTTGGGTCAAGAGGATGCTAAATTTTAAAATTTTGCTTGATTTTTTAAGGTCTTATAATTCCACTGTATTAATACAAGAACAAGAAAATGTGGTTAACGTCCTCCGACCTGGTACAGGTATATATGGGACATCCGTAAATGTACAGAGTGGATCAATCCTGGAGGTACTGCAATACCAGGAAAGACCCGATACTGCAAATACAAATAATTTCTGCATCTGCATCGTGGTACATTGGCAGGAACCAATTCTGGCCTATACACCGACGGAAGACTTTGGGGAGAGCATTAAAAAATATATAATAAAAATATGAAGGAGAAAAATTTATAAATAAATAAGTTTGGAAAAAAAAGAAGCAAAAAGTTTAATGACTTGCTGGTTGAGACGAGAGGCGGTTCTTGAAAGCCTTGATCGTCTCAGATATCACTATTTCTTCCTTGAGGCTGTTCCATTCTCTAACAGTTCGCGGGAAGAAGCTGTTCTGTGTGAAGCTATAAGCCATGAATTTTATGAACAGCATGCGGAGCTAGAAATACTTGCTTGTTCTACATGTGAGTTGCATGTGTTAAATTAGAAATGTTTGGATGTGAATTTGCATTCTGTTGTTTAACTTGCTTCTGAAATTCTATGAAATTTAACACAATTCCAAATATTAAAATACATACATTTATAAGATAATATAAAATAGATCAACAAAAAAAAGCATCTACTTACCTCTTAGGAAGGTCCTTTAGGTCCAATACCTCATTCATGAAAAATCCTGTTTGACGGATAAAAAAAAGTTTATTGTTAAAATAAATCCATGGCCAACTTTCCAACAATTTTCTCAGGTGCACATGTAGTTCCCAGAGTTTTAGTACATAACTTCTGAACGATCATACTGACTGCATATGTCCATTGGATTGACAGCTTTCTTTCTAGAAGGGAAAATACCTAAAAGGACAACAGATCCTTATTTTATACCAAACAAATACAAATAAAAAACAAACAATAACACAAGACAATACAGCTAATTAGTAGAACGCATGGGATACAAAACTGAGATTTTTCTTTATAGATCAGATTAACTCAGATGCTCCAAGTCAAAATCAAACAATTCTCTTGAAATTATCAACTCCTTTTGCAATTACATAGACTCAATATTCATAACCACAACTGGTTTCATTTTCTGATAATTTTTTCCTGACCCCCCAAAAAAATTCTAACCAAATACACATTAATGAAAAAATACTAACTTTTACTAAAGAGATTAGCTTTTTTTTTTAAAGGGAGAGAGAGATTTTTTACAAGTTTGTAAAAAACTATTTTTTTTATTAGATTGTAGAAAACTTTGAAAAACAAACACATTAAAAGGATTTTTTTTTAAAGCAAAAAAAAAGTAAAAAATCCTAGTTATTACTAATACCAACAAAGGGTGCATATGTTTTGTTTGAAAATGACTGCTTACCACCCAAGGACATTTCCGCAGTGCCTGCCAGACACACCTGGCCGTGATTGTCATTCAGGCGATACACCTGTGTTCTCTCTCCCCTCGTTTGAAAACCACAGGCCTCCTGGAGAGAAAAAAAATCTGTGTTCTTTTGTTGTAAACTTTTAGACAAAGTTCATTTACAATTTTGCTAACATAATATTTAGCATCACAGACATACCATTATTAGCATTCTTCATGAGAGAGTAGGCCAGAATCCACTGGGCGAGTAAAGTTCCAAAAGTGCAAAGATTTACGCCAATCTAGGCCAGAATCCACTGGGCGAGTAAAGTTCCAAAAGTGCAAAGATTTACGCCAATCTAGGCCAGAATCCACTGGGCGAGTAAAGTTCCAAAAGTGCAAAGATTTACGCCAATCTAGGCCAGAATCCACTGGGCGAGTAAAGTTCCAAAAGTGCAAAGATTTACGCCAATCTTGATATTTGGTCAACTTTAAACAAGAATGGATTTTTACTGATTTTTTCCTCCTTTCTGGCACATTCTTTAAAGCTCATTCAAATCGTTCCGGCCATATATGTCCGGAATTAATAGATAGCTCTCAATTTGATGCATTTGCTTCAAAGTAAGTAAATCTGTGCGTACAAGATACATTGGTCACTTCGACACTCGCTTCGCTCCCTTAGACCACAATTTTGCCTCTGACTTTGCTTTTGTAGCGGTTTGTTGTGGGGGAAAACCAATCGGTGTAGAGCGTTTCTCTATATAAAGTCTATATATAAAAATGTCTGATCTACCACTTCCCTATGTATAATCCTGAAGTAAAAACCTGTAATCTTCTTTCATTTCTCCTTTTGTTTTTATGTATGTTTTGTTTGTGTGTATGACTGGAGAGATTTGTGAGTTTTTTTAATAATTCGTTGCGATGCGAATGGGTTAAGGGAGATTTTGTTTTCTAAATACTCAAAATGGAAAACTGTGAGTGTGTTGTGTGCATGCATGCAGCACATTTGCTTGTGTGCGGTGTGTGCTTGTACAGTTATGTATGTCACAGTGTGCTTGTGAATGTGTGTTCCGTATACATGTATGCATTTTGCATAGTGCAAGTGTGCTGGTTGAACATTAATTCTTCTAGTACCATGGGTGAATACATTCGCCCAGTACATCACTCTACACACCCACCAAATGCAAAGACATTCAAGTACCCTGCCATGTGTTTGTCTATTTTTAGACCTTATGTCAGTGATTTTTCCGTTAAAGCAAATAGTTACTTTTTTGTCGGTTGAGATGCAATGGACAACCAAGAACATTACAAAATACATGGCGCAAGAAGAGTAAAAGCAAACATCCTTCCAATGTTCAAACAGAAAATAACAACATAACTTACAATGACACCAGGATGCAACAGATCTGGCACCGACACAAGAAGAAAGCCCTGCAAGCATATAAACACCAACTACAAATACACAAATTAAAACAAACGACAACAAACGATCACTGTTATTTACATGCCAACAGTTTGGGCTCAATGTAATGTAAAATGTGATTTTACTGTGCGCAAATATGTACCCACATTCAATGCTTACACATTCAATGAACATAAAAATGATATGTAATTGTTGGATTTATTTTATTTTGAGAAACTAATTTGGAGATCTATATTTCCTGACTTGTCTAAAACTAAAACTAGCATTCCAGGACTATGACATCAAAAGTTATGAAATCATCAATGCTATCATCCACGGACCACCCCACAGTAGACATGGGATCAGCCAGGGAAGGGGTTAAATAAACAGACATCCTGCATTTGAAGAAACACGTCTACTCCGAAATAGGAATGTGTCGGCTGTACGCAGCCGGTAGCCCAATGAAAACTGAAAACGGACACATACGTACTTTACCCATTATGACCTTTTGGCCTGGGAATGCAGAAGAGGAAGAAGAAGAAGAAACATGGAATTCAAATATTTCTTTTGGAAGTGAGAATACAATACAGAGTCAAATGAGATCCAAACCTTTTCTTTCAGCTTGCTGAGGGTGAAGCGGACCAAGGCTTGCTCCAGCTGGGCCAGTCTGCCCAGGAAGTAGTAAGAGCGAGGCCCTGTGGTCAGGCTGACATTGCTGGAGACACGAAAAAGGCCTGACTATATCGCTGTGCGCACAACATAGACGAAAGTCAAAAAATGTCACTTCACATAAGGAATGCAAAACTCAATATTTCAATCATTTCAGATAGAATAACATTATTTTTTGGTTCATTCTGCGTCACCATCAGTGATTCATATTTGCAAATTGTTTTCTTATAGATTTGTTAGATAATGCATCTTGCCTTCATCAAGTGGTAAGTCCAACATATCGAATTTGACCAATTTTGATTTATGATAGCTTAATTTGGGCGGCGATATAATCGGATAATATATATTGACTTTCATCATTTCTGAGCTTTGCAGCTTTATATTATTGTTCCTGTTAATCAGGATACAGGCAATCAGTTTGTGTAGAAAGAGAGTAGAAATCATATAGGATACTAGAAAGGCATTGACACAAAGATGATAAACCCTCCCCCACAAAAAAAAGAAAAAAAGAGAAGATAAATATTCATGCATAGTTAAAAGAGCTCAATACCCCCTATTAAAAAAAATTAAAAAAATTATGAAGACACATTTTAATAAAAGCAACGTAAGAAACAAATAAACAACAAAAAAATACAACCCCACTGCACATGATAACGTATCAAATATTTATTTATTTACTTACTTCTCACTTTAGTTTATTTTTAAACTATACCCATTGTTGAATTATCTTATGCATTCATTTATTAATTTCATGGGTTGCACAAAACTAAAACGATGTGCAGCAAGAGGATGCACTCACTCTGTTCTCAGCATCTGCAGCTGTTCACCCAGTTCTACCACCGTCTTAGGTGTGAAGTCAAATGCTGAAACACACACACACACACACACACACACACACACACAGAGGATGACAGGATGCAAAAAAGCTTTATCAAGCTTATTCTTTTATCGTCAATAAAGATCATTTTGACTTGACTTGACTTGACTTGACACACACACACACACACACACACACACACACACACACACACACACACACACACACACACACACACACAAGAGGATGACAGGATGCAAAAAAGCTTTATCAAGCTTATTCTTTTATCGTCAATAAAGATCATTTTGACTTGACTTGACTTGACTTGACACACACACACACACACACACACACACACACACACACACACACACACAGAGGATGACAGGATGCAAAAAAGCTTTATCAAGCTTATTCTTTTATCGTCAATAAAGATCATTTTGACTTGACTTGACTTGACTTGACACACACACACACACACACACACACACACACACACACACACACACACACACACACACAGAGGATGACAGGATGCAAAAAAGCTTTATCAAGCTTATTCTTTTATCGTCAATAAAGATCATTTTGACTTGACTTGACTTATTCTTTTATCGTCAATAAAGATCATTTTGACTTGACTTGACTTGACTTGACACACACACACACACACACACACACACACACACACACACACACAGAGGATGACAGGATGCAAAAAAGCTTTATCCAGCTTATTCTTTTATCGTCAATAAAGATCATTTTGACTTGACTTGACACACACACACGCATGCACACACACACAGAGTATATACACACCCACACACCCCACACAGGTATTCAAATTGTATTGAAAAAAATGGTGTGATTGTGTACGCACACACACTAATAATATCAAACATACTATGATACACATTATTGTAAGTGCCTACAGAAGAAAATAGACACCATGGCATTATGACAGCATTAAACTTCGAAAACACTAGGGATGCATTTAGTTTGCTGAAAATGAAATGCTATACAGCTGCATGGCCCGACAGCAGTTAAACTAAGTTACATTTTCCCATTCATTTTAAGCAAAAGCACATCATGTTTCGTGAATGCCTTAACGTTTATGCTCTTACCTCTTTTCTCAGAGTGAAGTTCTACCAATCTAGCATTGGATTCTTCACCTACTGGCTGGAACACACACACATAGAAAAAAAGTTACAAAATGAATTAAAGTTATTTCATATTATCGGTACACATATCTACATAGCATTTATTATCCTCACTCTGAAACAAACTGTATTATTTCTACAATGGGCGGGTCTACCATGGTAAGATCAAAATCTCTGATGCCCTCCCTGTCCTTCCAATTGTTCTACAAGACAAGGAGGTCCCTGGGGGAAGAGAGGGGGGTCCACAAGTTTGGGTCCACTCCCCAAACCGGAAGCCAGAAGTTTGGGTCCACTCCCAAAACCGGAAGCCACAAGTTTGGGTCCACTCCCAAATCCGGAAGCCACAAGTTTTGGTCCACTCCCAAATCTGGAAGCCACAAGTTTTGGTCCACTCCCAAAACTGGAAGCCACAAGTTTTGGTCCACTCCAAAACAGGAAGCCACAAGTTTTGGTCCACTCTCAAAACCGGAAGCCACAAGTTCTGACACTCCCAAAACCGGAAGCCTCAAGAAAAACCAGATTTCCAACATGTTCTGGAAAATTATCACGGTCCCTGAGAAGGTACCCAAATACATTCAAATACGCCACTGGTGTAATTATGTCTTGTTCAACAAGAAATGTCATTCATTTCATTTACAAAGGACAAACAAATGAAGCTCCATCTACCATACTGCAGTGCTATTGTACACTTAGAACTACAAATAAAATGTACTGGTAAAGCTCTACAGTATTTAACTTCTATTTTTGTTGAACACACACACACATACACACGCACCCATGTTGATTAAATATATACCATATTCTTTAGACTATAAGGCGATACTTTTTTGTTCTCAGACTGAGACCCCTGCACCTTATAATATGACTAATAATATAGTAAGAAAATATAATGTGAATCTTGTGCAAAATTTAGGGGGTGCGCCTTATAGTCAGAAAAATATGGTACACTTTAGATCCATGGAACAAAGATTTTCTTCAGCCGAAGTCGGACATGCTAAGCCTATTTCTTAGTTAGGCGCATAACGGCAGCATGATGTGCTCATATGACGGGAAACTGTCTGAGCGATCGACGATGAAGAAGAAGAAGAAGAAGATCCATGGAACTCACAGATTCAGGGTGAGAAATGTTGGGAATCTTCACAGCCTCCAGTAGCAGCTCTTGCCAGATGCTCTGCTTCTCCTCTGCCTGAACCGAGTACAACATTCATTAACAGACAACATGACAACATCGCTTTTTCAAAAATCTAGTTTTCTGACTTTATGATGGCTAAAGAAACAAAGCATAAAAAACAATACTTTCTTGAAATCTACAGAAAATGTTCTGATTGTGTATCGGTGCATGCACAAACAAGGACAGAAAAAATTTGATAGAATGTCAATAATGGCTTCATATACAGTGAAACGGTGTACCAAAGAGATCTTCGATTTCCAGAAATGCTATGTTCAGCTAGACCTTAAGCCTTTCACCGCCAGCCATTCTTCAGCAAGAAAATACAATTAAACAGAAAAACATATTGGGAATTCCTCTGTGACATGCATAACAATAGGCCTATCCTTACATCTCAAAATTAAGAAAATAGGGTCTTCAGATAACAGGCCCTGCTTTGATGCCTTTTAGTGACAAATGGTGTTAAACCATTGTGGTGCATAAATGCAACATTGGCGGTGAAAGGGTTAAATAATCATAGACCATGTTTCAATAAAAGGTTGAAAAGGGCAAAAAGAGAACAAGAGAAATCAGGAGTTACTTACGTTCTGTGCATTGGTGTGATTTTTCCTCAAATGTATCTGGAAAGAGGAGAAAAAAACATCAGTACAGTGTACCCTTAAAAGTAATGCAAGCAACAACAAAAAAAGAGTATTCACACATCAAAAGTTTATAAAACAAACTATGAACTGCAAGCACAAAAACACATAGATGCATAACTCAGCATCAAAATTTATGCGTTCCTATGCAAAAACAAAGAGGCAATATTGCAACAATGCCTACAAAATTATATTGCTATTTTTTATATATGAAAAAGAAGGCTTTTAATGACCAGTGAGCATTGAAGTGTTTAACAACCAATTGATCAAGAAGTTACCATATTTTTCGGATATATAAGGTCCTTATTATAAGGCATAACTCCCAAATTTTACACAAAATTCAGATTTTGTTATCATGTTTTCTTACTGTATTAGTAGTCATATTATAAGGCGCAGGGGTCCCAGTCAGGGGGAAAAGTGTCACCTTATAGTCCGAAAAAGATGGTAATTTAAAATCCCATCAAGAGAACTTTTGACTCTATTGTTAATTAGAGAAACCCATATCATTACTATGTTTGACCAGACCTCCAGACAGTAGATGAGGCAATTGCTATTCCTGAAACCTGTGCTAAAAATTTCTTCATAGTAGAAATGCCTTGTTCAAGATACATCCCCACCATGCACTCTCTCAACCCAAGAGGACTTTAATACATTTAGCATTGATCAAACTGAGAGAACTTGCAAAATAAGACGTAAAAATATAAATGACATCAATTTTTAAATGACGCAGTGTTCTAAGTGATGTAAGTCTAATCAAACACGGGAGCTGAGAGCTGGGGATCTACCTGAAGGTAGAATAGCTCCCCCTGTTTGACCAATTGAATTAGGCAAGATCACTCCCTCACACCATGAAATTACTCTCCTTAATTATTTCCGAACAAGTCCTATTACATACTTGAATTTTAAAAACCACAAAAAACAAACGTATATAAAACACTTAGTGACTTACCACTCGATCAATATCACCCACACCTTTTCTGTTGGCAATATTGTTTTTAATTATGTCATAGTTTTTGGGATCACATAGAAAGTCCAAGTTCAGATTTGGCTCTGGTCGATGAAATGGGGTGGTCCAAGCCACTGGAGATGGCGAGGAAGATGACTCCATCTCCGAATCTTCATACGAGGAGGACTTGCTCTCTTGGGAGACTTTTCTTATGGTGGTCAGTAACGTTCCTTGATGCGTTGTAAATAAGTGTTTCAGGAATGTCCTTTGATGGTGCTGAAGGCAGAAACTGCAGGCTTGTGGTAGTTGAGTGCATTTAATGTTCTGGTGAGCATTGCTAAGCAGAGCCGGAGAGGCGTGACAGTCTTTTCTGAACACTGAGCGGCGAAGGTGGGGTAGGAATAGCCAGCTGCGAGTCATCATGCTCATTTCTGTTGGCTCACGCTTGTGCTTTCTAGTCTCAGGTCACTTGTCTGGGTAAGTCTGAAACATAGCAGAGAAAGTGATAAGTGATGGGAGAGAGAGAGAGAGAGAGAGAGAGAGAGAGAGAGAGAGAGAGAGAGAGAGAGAGAGAGAGAGAGAGAGAGAGAGAGAGAGAGAGAGAGAGAGAGAGATGTAAAATGTATTGAAAACGTGGGGTTATGTTTTATTCAGCATTACTTGTTAGTAATTGTCTATTTGGTTAACCTTTCATCGCCACTGTCGCCTCTTGGCATCACAATGATTTAACACCCATGTTACTAAACTAAAAGGCATCAAATGAGGGTCAGGTCAGGTCAGGTCAATTAAGACGAATAGGCCTCGTGGCCTCTCAAGCGTATTTAAAAAAATGTTTTTTGTTTTTTTTAAAATTACAGCTGTGACGGTTTGGGTAGACTATCAGTCATACTGGTATTTTAATTTTCTAAGGTTTGGTTCTTTGTCTGCTGACCAATGATCTTATGTTCTTATTTTTGGGAGGTAAGGACAGGCCCTATTTTATGCATGTCATAGAGGCATCCCCAATATTGCAGACAGAATCTTTTCTCTACCCGGGTAAGTTTAATGGTAAATTTTGGCTGAGGAATGGCTAGCGTTGAAAGGGTTAATACGAAAGTGCAACGTTCTTAGTATGTTACATTTATATTACTTCTATTTTTGTTTGAATACGCTGTGTGATATTTTTTTTTAAACGTTTGATCTTCTTCTGCTTTCTTTATCCAAACACATCTTGTTGATTAGGATTAGGATTAGGATTAGGATTTTGGGACTCAAAACATAGCTGTAAGTCTTTCCTGTCCCATCTTTTATTTTATTTAGTTATTTGTCTCGGTCTGTCGCACACTCAGTTTTTATTAATATTATTCATCGTAATCATACATAACTGCCTTATAGTCATTCCATTCGTCGAGAAGGTTTTTAAAAATGTTAGTATTCTGTGCTCTTTTCATGTTAGGTGGTAATTTATTCCATACAGGTGCAACTCTGTTAGTAAAATAAAATTTTCTATTATTAGTCCTGCAATGTTGAATAAATATTTTGTCGGTACTGTTCCTTGTTTTGTCAAAATCTGATATTGTGAATAAGTCATGTACATTTAGGTCATCTACACTATTACATGTACATATTTTATAAGTTTGAATTAGGTCACCCTTAATTCTCCTTGCCTTTAATGTAGGTAAATTTCAACCTGTCTGAATAAGAAACATTTTGAAGACCTTGTACTAACTTAGTTGCTCGTCTCTGTACTTTTTCTATCAAAGCTGACTGTCTCTTTAAACCTGGATACCAAATGCAATTTCCATATTCTAAATGAGGTCTTACTAAACCTTTGTACAAGCATAACAAAGTGTCCTTGATGGTTCGATCTGTTGTGGTAGAAACTGTTGTGTGCTTTGTGGCATTTCTTATGTGCACCTAGCTTATTCTCAATTTATGATATTAAACTAATTAAAGTTAACTTGACTCAACTTGACTAATCACATCAAATGCTTCACACACACTGTACACTGTACAGTGAGGAGCCCCGCATACTCATATATTATATACAGCACACACTGACACACACACACATACACACACAGAGTCTGCTATGCATCCGCACTATATGCTTACAACGCACATTCCTGGTGACTCACTTCAACTGTACATAGATTATTAGAGCCAGCCCACAATCAAACAAAACATTGATATCAAACGAATCCTGCGTGCACCCTCAAACTAGGATGGTGGCCATGTTGACAAGGGAAATAATTCACTGTAGAAAGCGAAAGTAGGGTTCGGCCAAGGGAAGTAACTACAATGTACAAAATGCGTTACGGTTATGAAAACATAAACTTCCGGCATGTGTTTTGCCACGCTTATATAAATGAGTCAGTTACATCACATCTGCTGCAAACACAGCTGTGCTTGTGGACATTTTTGATGCAGAGAAATTTAGCAAGAAACATGAAAACAGTTCTTTACCTCTTCAGAAACGATCTTAGGTTGCATGATAATGAGGTAAGCTGCCTTTTTTTTCTTCAGCCAAATGATTCAAATTCAATGATTGGCATTCCCCCCAATTTTTTTATACTTGTTATTGAGCCAATGGAGGGATACAGCATACACACACACACACACTCTCACACTCCGACACACAGAGACACACACACACAGACTGTGACAACACACACACACACACACACACACACACACACAGAGTCACACATGCACACACATCACACACACACACACACACACACACAGAGTCACACACACACACACACGCACACGCACACACACACACACACACACACACACACACACACACACACACACAGACACACACACACACACACACACACACACACACTGAGTCGTGCAGCTAACTCGTGGCCAGCAGCTCTTTGTCATGACAATGTGCTATATAAAGCACACACAATTTGTTTCTGGTTCTTTCAAGTTTCTGGTTCTTTTTGTATGGACTGGACACATCCAAAAGTAGTAAGTGCGTACTGTTACTTCTAGTTCTATATGAAGAAGTTGGTCACCACCACATACAGTAGAAGAAGCAATATTCAGAAATCATTAAAAAAAATTGCTGGACAGATTTAAAACAGGGAATAAATTAAAGCTAAAAACTCAATCTTTTTAAATCATATTGATGATCATCCTGACACATACCAATGAGTGCCTAAACTTGTGGCACTGGCATCCAATCCCTAGAACAAATCCCCCAAGAGTGCCCCTCTTACCATATGACATCAGATGTCGAACCTGATCATTGCGATTTTGTCTTCAGCTTTTTGCTTCATTCGTTACACAGGCTCTGCAGTGGGCCCATCGCAACGGAGACCACGTGCTGCCTCTCTACTGCTTTGATCCTCGACACTTTGGGGGAACCTACCACTTCAGTTTTCCCAAAACAGGACCACACAGACTTCGCTTTTTGCTGGACTGTGTCACAGATTTGCGACAGAATCTTCAGAAGCGTGGCAGGTATGAAGTTAATGAACATGCCAAGTTTTCTGCGACTGTTCTTACATGGAAAAAAAATGTGGACATGAGCAGAAACACGTACAGAAGCCTACCTTTTGTTAGTTTGGTCTTGTGCTTGTACGTACCCGGTGGTAATAGTAGTAGTAGTTGTAGTACTAGTAGTAGTAGTACTAGTAGTAATAACAGCAGCAGTAAGTAGGGACAAAACAAACTGTGAAGCTTTTTTGATTTTACTGTCTACAAATTTTGAAGTAATGATCTTTGTCATGTTAATATTACCAGTTTGGAAACATTTCATTGATTAGTTTAATTTAAAATCAAAAGTCATGATTTATGTAGTCAGTATTCAATAACAATCCTCCTTCAGTGATTTTATTTCAGACATGTGCTAAAGTGTTGAAAATATAGATAGTGCATTGTTTCAGGTAAAATTCCCTCTCTGCCTTCGGGACATCATGGATCCCTGCAGGCTGTTTTTTCAGGTTTATGTCTATTTGAATAGGCCATATTTATGGCTACAATCAAATTTAAATGGTAGGAAAGAAGGAAATACATAAAACACTGGCTTTCTCGGACCTGGGCAAAATTACAACTGATACGGTAATGGAAAAAAACAATTTGATTTCGCAATTTTTCTCTGGCAGTGAAGGGGTTAAAAGGATGAGTTGTATCATCTATCTTCTTTCTCTGGAGAGTATAAGATGGCTGTCACAGTAACCCCGTAAGGCTTTGTGTAGAATTGTTTCCTTTAATTGAGTGGTATGTTCTTGTATGTTTGTGTGAAAACAGCAATCTTGTGGTTCGCTGGGGAAAGCCAGAGGTGGTCATCCCAGAACTGATTCAACAGATTGGCGAAGAGAGTGTGGAAGCTGTGGTCTATCAGAAAGAGGTGAGAGAGAGAGTGAGAGAAAGAGAGAGAGAGGGTGAGAGTGAGAGAGAGACTTTAGAAACTTCTCCTCGTCCTCTCCTCGCTCTATCCTTAATCCTAACCCTTTCCTTAACCTATCCTTGACCTCTCCTCTCTCCTCGACCTTTCCTTGACCTCTCCTCGCTCCTTCCTTGACCTTTCCTTGACCTCTCCTCGCTCCTTCCTTGTCCTCTCCTTGAACTCTCCTTGCTCTCTCCTCTCTCTCCTTGCTCTCTCCTCACTCTCTCCTCACTCTCTCCATGCTCTCTCATCACTCTCTCCTCACTCTCTCCATGCTCTCTCATCACTCTCTCATTCTGTCCCCACTCTCTCATTGCTCTCTCCCCACTCTCTTTTCAGTCTCTCCTCACTCTCTCCTCAGGTGTGTCAAGAAGAAGTGGATGTGGAGAAAGCCCTCAAGTCAAACTGTGGGGTCAAAGTTCACACTGTTTGGGGTCACACCTTGACCCATGTGGATGACCTTCCTTTCAAACCTCAAAAGTAAGGAGAGAGATGAGAGAGAGTGTGTTCATTTCATGTGTGTGTGTGTGCGTGCGCATGTATGTGTGTCATTTAAGAGAGAGTGTACATTTAATGTGTGTGTGTGTGTGTTTCATTTAAGAGAGAGTACATTTTCATGTGTGTGTGTGTTTGTTTGCATGGTGTGTGTGTGTGTATATGTATGTTTGTGTTGTGTGTGTTGCATGTGTGTGTGTTTGCGTGGTGTGTGTGTGTGTGTGTGTGTGTGTGTGTGTGTCCAACCATCTTCTAGATTTGTTACTACGTGTCGCAGACGCTGCACTACACACCTTGATTCATAAAATTTAAGTCTGGATCTGGGTCCAGATGCATACGTTGCAGACGCCACTTCTGACGATGGACGCGACGGAACTAGGAGGGCGCATTCCTTATTATAATTAAAAGAAAAAGATAGAAAAGAGAAAGACCTACTGCTTACCCTGGGTTAAGACCATTAACCCCCCCAGTTCAGCCGGAAAGGCCCAGGCCCCACTTCCAGAAACAAGCACAAAAAAACTAATGGTCTAGTGGTCAGTGGACGCAGGCTCAGATGGTGATCTGGTCAGCGCTGATATAAATGCGCTGACGGAGCCTGCAGTGACAGTAGCCTCAGTCAGTTCGTTCCACTCCAAGGCAGTCTTGATGAAGAAGGAGCTCCGTTCTCCCTTCTGGGACACAAAATCCACGGGAATGGTCTTTCCAAGATGTTAGTAGTTTGGAACCCCTTGAATCTGGTCGGTTTGATCCTGCGACAATTAGTGGAGACCTGGGTAAAGAACTTTTCTGCTGGGAGAGCTGGAACAAGGCCCTCGGCAATTTTATAATAGAAGAAGTAATCTGAACACACTTGGTTTTCACTTAGTTTTGTGTTCTCTTTCTCAGCCTGCCTGATGTCTACACACAGTTCCGGAAGAGGGTGGAGGCCAGCGACAGAGTGAGGCCTGTTATTCCGACGCCTGATAAACTTCGACCTTTGCCCCCAAATGTTGACCCTAGAAATATACCGGCTATTGAGGAGTTCACTGTCCCAAGTGAGATGTCTTAATGTGCTGTGATTATAGAATGATCTCATTTCTTTGGTCAGCTTACATAATTTAAACAGATGATTTGAAAGATCAGTTACACAAAATCTTTTTCATAGTACAGTGGAACCTCCCTTATAAGACCTTCAAAAATCATCCAAAATGAGGTCTTAAATGGGAGGGGTCTTATAAGGGGGGTAATTTTAATACTTACAAAGAAGGGCAATGTCTCAGAGAAGTAGGTCTTATGTGGGAGGGAGTCTTATGATGGGAGGTCTTATATGGGAGGTTCCACTGTAATGCATTAATCTCCATCTTCTTGAATGTCCTGTTTATTTGATGGGCTGAGTTTTGATGATTGCAAAAAGATCGTTTCTTAAAATATCTGAGTTGCATGAAGGTGCTGAAATTATTCAGCAATCATAATTTCTGACAAATATCTTGCTCGATTTGGAGTGGCAGAGCTAAGATCGTTTGGTTTGATTTTGGTGAATCACTTTGTTCTCTTGGTGAAGATATGATGGTGAAATTGTTGGGTGAAATCCAGAAGGTACTTAATTACAGCCTTCTTTTTCTTTTTCTGTAAGTACTTAGGAGTCATATTTGACTCAAAACTCAAATTTGATAAGCACATTACAACAGCAAAAAACAAAGCCAATATGATCTTGGGTTTAATTAGAAGATGTTTTATAGAATTAAATAGAGAAGTGTTCATAAGCCTCTATAAAAGTTTAATAAGACCTCATCTTGAGTATGGAAATCTAATTTGGAACCCTTTTCTGAAAAGACAATCCACTGCAATTGAAAGGGTACAGAGGCGAGCAACTAAACTAATAAAATCAATTTTTAAAAAATGTAGAATATGGGGAAAGACTTCATAAGTTGAACTTACCATCCTTAAAATACAGAAGATTAAGGGGAGATTTGATAAATGTGTATACAATTTTGCATAACCCTGACAATACTAACAAATGTTTGTTTCAGTTATTTAACGACTTGAGAACTTGTAATAGTGAATTAAAAATACTAACTAATTACAGCAGAATTAACATTAGGAACAAATTATTTTCTAACTGGAACAATCTTCCTGCACAAACTAAATTTGCTTCTAGCATGAACAAATTCAAAAACCTCCTGGATAGTGATCCCAAAATTGCTGTGTTGAAATACAGTTATGATTATCCCTTTCACCGCCAGCAATATTTCAGCCAAAAATCTCCATTAAATGACCTGGGTAGAGAACAACATCCATCTGCGGCATTGGAGGTTCTTCTGTGACATGTATAAATAAAACAAGGTCTATCCTTACTTCCCAAAACTAAGACAATAGGGTCTTTCGATAATAGACCCCAGTTTGATGCTTTTTAGTGACATAGCTAGGTGTTAAATCACTGTGGTGCTAAAATGCGACTTTGGCAGTGAAAGGGTTAATGCTTCAACCAATGAATCGAAATACTCAAAAAGCATCACAGCTATGCCAATCGAAATAATCAAAAACGAACAATCAAAAGAAAGGGCTCATCAAGAGGCCACGAGGTCTAGCTGCCCTAAGAACCTGATCTGACCTGACCTGACCTTTCTGGCTTTCACCCAACAGAACATTGCCTTGCCTCATGCCCGTGACATCTGATGGAACTGCAGTGTAAATAAACAACAACTACAGAGCTGTAGAAAGTAATCGTTGTAATGAATTACCTGGGTCAAAATAATTTAGTTGATTGTAATTTTCCGCTTTTAAGCTAAGAAAGTCTTACACATTTCTTTGAGAGAGAAAAACACAACACTATGGTTTTATTTCAATGTATATTCAGAGCCATCGCCAGTAGAGCATTCTGTGTTCCCGTTTCCTGGAGGGGAGACGACTGCGTTGGCCAGGTTGGAGAGCTATCTGTGGGAAACGGACAATGTTGCCACCTACAAGGAAACACGCAATGGCATGTTGGGGTCAGAGTACTCCACAAAGTTTTCTCCCTGGTGAGTAAGGCGGGTGGTGCCTAGGTGGTGCTGTGTTGATAGTGACACACTTTCCAGTTGGGAGCAGTTTGAGCTTCACAGAAGCTCAGTGACTGACTAGAAATACTAATAAGTAGTTTGTTCAAAAACTTATATAAAGTAGACTTATATCATGCAGAGACATGCACATCCACACATGCAAACATTTAGTGAAAACATACTCATGCATTATAGTACACATACATACAGATATTCACATGAGATCACTATTTACATGTCTGAGTAGGTACATACTGAACATACGACCAATCCTTGGATCCACTTGGAATATGATGAAAATATCGAAGAACAATATAATGATCAGTATTAACTTTAAAAGCTTTCAAGTGTTTGACATCTCAAGCAGATAAAAAAATGTAACTGACAAAGAAAGCAAAAGGAAACATGGAATGGGAGAAGAACAGAGAATAAAAATGTTAACACTTTTTGTTGCGTTTCTGTAATACCGTTATTTGTGGGAGAAGCTTTTTGTTACTTTTGATCTGTGACATTGAAATGCATTTTTTCTTTGAATTGCGAATGAATTGACCCATCTGAATGTGTTAATTTTTAAAAAACTTTATTTCCCATCATAAAGAATTTAACCTCTGTCTCAGGTCAGTATTTTGTTGTTCTGTTTCCTTAGGGCCTGTGCACATTAGATTTGCAATCCGCAAGTTCCATACAGAACCTCCATTTGCTTATATAAGAAATAAGCGGACGCGGAAACTCATCCAGAATCCCATCCGCTTATTTCTTATGTAAGCGAATGGGGTTTCCGTACGGAACTTGCATGATTGCAAATCTAATGTGCACAGGCCATTAGTCTTGGTGAACACAGCCTGCGTAAATTGTCGACATGTTCTGATTGTCAGGTATTCTTTTGTGTGTCAAGTCAAAGTCAAAACAAACCAAAAAAAGTCAAATTGTTTATTTTCAGATGGAACATTGAATAAGCAATAATGGTTTGCTTTTTTACATCAAGCCATCTATAACACATCTGTGTGTGTGTATGTGTGTGTGTGTGTGTGTGTGTGTGTGTGTGTGTGTGTGTGTGCAGGCTTGCCATTGGTTGCCTCTCTCCACGACACATCTACTGGGAGATAAAGCGATATGAGCGAGAACGCAAAGCCAACCAGTCGACTTACTGGGTCATCTTCGAACTGCTGTGGCGTGACTACTTCAGATTCGTCGCCCTGAAGTACGGGAACCAGATCTTCTTCTTAGGAGGTAAGGTAGTTATGGTTCTGTGTACCCTGCTTTTGAAATGTTAAATACAAAGTTTAGTGAACAGCAGATGCGTGTGCATGGATATAATCACATCATGATATCATATCAGTTATAAGATCATTTCTTTTAAGTCATACTTAAAAAATACCGTTGCCTATCTCACTTTTTGCAGCTAAAAACAACAACAAACTTTTGTCCTTGCATGAGTATGTGTGTGCGTGTGCACATGTGTGTACGTGTGTGTGTGCATGAAAGATTGCATGCTTGCATGTATGTATGTGAGACTTGTGAATAATCTGTAGTATTTTTTAACCTGTGTGCAGGCATCCAGAACAAACAGATTCCTTGGAAAAAAGATGTGAAGCAGTTCGAAGCCTGGAAAGGTAAAGTCTTGGAGAAAGGGGACATTTTATATGCATTCATGAATGAAGATAAAAGAGATTACAGGTAACAACAATGTTACCTGTTGTGGTGACCGAATGAAGTTAGCTATGTTGAATTGAAACTTAGCTTAAACGAGATAGATGAAAACAAAAACGCAGGTTTTAACGAAAGTTTATGTTAAAAGTGGCTGCGCATTTAAACGTGTACTGAAAGGGTTGTTTAGCACATACCTTGATGATGATTCTTGTTTCATTTCTTTGGATCTGTTTGCCATGGATACAAAATGAAATAAAAACAAAAGAAAACTGATATCTCCAAGCACTCCTAGCATTTGATTTGTTCTTTTCTTATCCCCAGAGGGTCGTACAGGAGTGCCTTATGTGGATGCCAACATGAGAGAGTTAATTGCCACTGGATTCATGTCCAACAGAGGGAGACAGGTGAGTAAACGTTTTCTTCAGTTTCTTTAAAAATAAAAATAAACTATTGTAAGGTTATGAAACAAAATGTTCTGCATTTCAAATGCATCAACTTTTTAGTCCTTTAGACTTGAGGAATGGTGCTGGCAAGTCACTGAGATTTTTCATTCTATTTGTGAGGTTGTGATCTTTCCATTTTAATCGATTATAAAGGTTTCATATTTTATTGATAAAACAGATTGTGTCGTTCCGTATTTTTAAAAAAATGACATAGAATTAGATAATAATTTGATTGTATAGTCTAGATGGCTTTTCATCAAGTCTTCTATCAATAGGCCTTTGCAACTAGGGTTATTAACGCCCTTGACAGTGAGAGTAATTGCTCTTGTTGGTCAGTACTGACAAGGGCATTCACTCTTGCGAAAGGCAGCCATTTAGTGGTATCGAATAGGGGTTATTGGCGAGAGTTATCTCCCTGTCTGGTCAGTACTGAACCATCTTCCCCCACCCTCCAAGGGCATTCACTCTTGCAAAAGGTATCCATTGCAGACCCCAATAGACTTACCTTTTTCTTTCTTTTTTACAGTGATTTGAAATAAACACATAAACTTTGCAGTTATAGACACATAAAAGACACAAGGCATTCAGGTAGTATTTGGTCCTTTATTGAAAGTCAATAACCAGTACTTTGGTACATTCGTTTTCGATGTAAAAAGAAAGACTATAGTTATAGTTGTAGAATGTGTAATGAAGGCATAGTTGTTGAATATGTTATTGCTATGAAGGGCCTGTATTTTTTATAAAATTATACTTGATGTCATTTTTTTTATACACAATAATTTTTGTTAGGAGAAAAGGAGAAATTAGTTATCTCTTTCTTTTTTTTTAAATTGAAAAGAGACCCGTTAGGTTCAATCTGACAGAATGGCCGAGAGATGTATCTTTCCTGACTTGTCTAAGACAAAAACCAGCATCCCAGGACTATGACATCAAAAGTTATGACATCATCAATGACATCACCTACCTGGTAGTAAACAATAGCAGGCAGGGAAGGGGTTAACCCATTATGCCCATATGGCCTGGGAACGCAGAAGAAGAATTTGGTCATAAGAACTTCATTTCTGTCTCAGGAATCAAGAGAAAATCACGTTGCTCGTTAGTGACACCTTTTATAAAACATTTTTAAACAGTTATTGTTGTGTTCCTTTCAACTAGATGAAGATTTGTTTCCACAAGAGAAGATAAAATACTGACAAAGGTACAGTTTGTTGAGTTGTTTTGTGTCATGAGCATGTTTCTCATAGAAGAATAAATGTGGATGTAGCCCCATTTTCACAATTGCAGACCTGCCGTTCACCCCGATTTCGGCGGGTAAACTCCGCTTTTTGGGGCTTCAACCCGCTCTCCGATCGCGATAGCCGAAACTCCGATATTTTGAGAGCCGTCAAGCAACGATTTTTTTTTATGAACAAGACAGTGCGAATAGGCACAGTGCTATCTGAGCGCGCCAAAATCGGTCACAGTTACTGTTCCGAGATGAAGAAGTAATAAGGGCAAATTGCTTGGAAATTCATCGCTGAATTTTGATTGGTCAAAAATAGCGTAAGCGTGATCTTTTCCTTTGAAGATGGCGGAAAGATTAGACGAAAGCGACCTTGTTGTGACTGAAAAAGTGAAAAAAAGACAATCAAAAATGGAAAGACAATTATAAGAGTGACTATCCATGTTTTGTGAAGTCAGTGCAGAGCTAATATTTGTTTAAGCTCTGAGGGTGCTCACGCAAAACACACGAAGACCAAAAACCACGCTGGATCCCCCCCCCCCACTCCTCTTTTTCAGTTTCAGAATGTGGCAGGTCTGCATTTGCAGTATGTGCTTGTTGTTTTTTGTCCTTCTTAGAACGTTGCCAGCTTTCTGACCAAAGATCTTCACTTGGACTGGAGATTAGGAGCTGAGTGGTTCGAATCTGCCCTGGTAAGGATCATTTATTTTTAAGTGTTTTTAAAAGGGAAAGAAAGGGGGATCTGTACATATCCTAGTTTTGCCTTTAGTTATCACAGATAAGAAACCAATAAAGAAAAAAGTTTTGAGTTGATGCATCAACATAATGTATGACGTACACTGCAATGTGAAAATGAGGATCAAATGAAAGAAACGCAAGACGAAAATATTTTACAGAAATTGAAGGCAGAAGTTGAAGAGCTATAATCATAATGTTAGCTGACTGGTGATTGGATAATTCTTTCCAATCGTCCAATCAAATTTCATGTTTCGAAGCTGATAAAGATCATGAAACAATTCACGTTTTAAGTTGAAATGGAATGCATAAAAAAAGTGAAAGCTGAAGTATCAGTCGTTAGTGATCATCGCATGATAAATCACATAATTTCGCTTTTTAAAAAAAGCAGAAATTATGTTAAAGAAATTTTGGGTTGGACAGCGCAATATCATTTCTGTTGCATCAAACACAACCATTGTGTAGAATTATTCATACTGCATTGTGTGCAATGGTTTTGATAACGTGTTATTTTTCTCATTCGTTTGTAAAAGTGCATTAAATTGAAGGTTTGGGGGTCAAATTAAAACAAGAGACATCATAAGTGTGATTATGCTTATGGCTGATATGTAAAATAAAGACTTCAAGGAATTACCAGATGTCTTGCCTTGGCATGAGGCTGTGTCAGACCAGTTGACATAAGCTAGAACGCCAAGGCTACATCAAAATGTTGTTATGCTCTGAATGGTTGTGCGGGGATTGTCTTAAGCCATGACAAGCTCCCAGCATAACATCATCAGTCTAAAATCCCCCGAAGACGGAGTGTGGCTGCCCACATGGTGGGGTAATCAAAAACGGTCACACACGTAATGTTCTCATCCCTAGCTGGTGCATTTGTACTGAATTGTTCAGGTGCTCTGGCTGTTGGGATTATCCCTGGAGTCGTTAAGCCAGGGAACGACAACAACAACAACCAGATGTCTACACAATTGCTGTACATTTTGTACAGATTGATCACGACGTGTGCAGTAACTACGGCAACTGGCTGTACAGTGCGGGCATCGGTAACGATCCGCGAGAAGACAGAAAGTTCAACGTTGTCAAGCAGGGCCTGGACTATGATGCCAATGTAAGTGTCTGTGGTGTGTGTGTGTGTGTGTGTATGTGTGAATGTCTGTGTGTGTCACTGTGTGTGTGTGTGTGTGTGTGTGTGTGTGTGTGTCTGTCACTCTGTGTGTGTGTGTGTGTGTCTGTCACTGTGTATGTGTGAATGTCTGTGTGTGTCACTGTGTGAAAAAGACAGAAAAACAGAAACAACACACTTACCCAACAAAGCATGGTTGTAAGCCCTGTATCCATAGGGTTTTTAATGCCGATTACAAACACTTTAAAACAGTTTATGAACACACGATAACATCAAAAACATAAAATCCACACACGCGCTTTAAGAGAAAGTTAAAATTTCCCGGAAGTCACAAGATCAGTGCGCAAACAGAATATATCGGCCAATCAGAATGCCGCTTACATATCGAGGGGTCAGTCAAGATGGCGATGTTGTCAGTGTGTTCTCGTTCTAGCCAGGTAGTTGTGCAAGAAAGCTTGACTTTGGGATGGCGGTGTGGTTGTAAGTGCATTCTCGTTCTAACCATGTAGTTTTTGCATAAAAGCTTGACTTTGGGAGTCAATAAATTGTACGTTATATGCAAGTTGCTCGTTGTAGCGTTACACACGGGCTCTCGGGCTCTCGTTTAAACCGTACGTGTACTAAATGGGTTTCCCTGTATGTATGTGTGAGTGTCTGTGTGTCATCTGTGGTGTGGTGTGTGTGTGTGTGTGTGTGTGTGTGTGTGTGTGTGTGTGTGTGTGAGTGTCTGTGTCTGTCACTGTGTGTGTGTGTGTGTGTGTGTCTTATGAGCACCTTTATTATAGTGAGTAAAATATGTTAATATTTTATGTTCTAAAAAGGATTTAGCGTACTGGTTCCACAATTGATAACATAATAACATACGATTGGGTGTTTTTGTAGGGGGACTATGTGAGACTGTGGGTGCCACAATTGATAACATAATAGGGAGAAGAAATGGTAGGTTGTAACTAAATCACCAGGGTTTGGGTATAGTGACCATAGTAGAGATGATTTCAGCAAGCAGTGATAATGTCATAACATACAATAAGAATTGTTCGGAAATAATTAAGGGGAGTAATTTCATGGTGTGTGGGAGTGATCTTACCTAATTCAATCAGTCAAACAGGGGAAGTCACTAACATCAGCTCTCATAGCCTGTCGACTAGTGTGTTTGAGCAGACCTACAGCACTTAGAACAACGTGCGTCATTCTAAAAATGTATGTCATTTATATTTTTACGTCACATTTTGCAAGTTTTATCAGTTTGCAAAAAATATGTTTGCAAGTCGCTGACTTGCATCCTGCGGTTTCAAGCTTTGACGCCATTGTTGCATTGTTGCTATGGCATTTGACGGAGTAATGGAGGTAAGCAACTCTAATTTTCACGAAGTGCTCTCCCCTATTTTTTTTCTGAAAATCGTCTATTGGTGTTATATTTCAGGGGGACTATGTGAGACTGTGGGTGCCGGAGCTGTCCAAAGTTCAAGGGGGCAGCGTCCATTGTGTGTGGACCCTCGGCTCGGCAGCTCTGTCTCACGCAGAAGTGTCGCTGGGTGAGAGTTACCCACCACCCATGGTCGTGGCCCCAGAGTGGGGTAGGCATTTCGGTCGACTGGTGAGTAAGTAGGTGATGGACTGGGAACATTTTTGCTAATGGGAATCAAGCATATATTATTTCAAAGCATGTTTTATTGTTGTTATTGTGCATTGTGAGATGGATTGATAAAATAACGTGAAAAGAAAATGGTTTGTGTTCAATAGCAATGTGGATCAGTGCAGCAACATCACATGGGGAAAAAACCACCATCACATGGGGAAAAAAGAAATCTCAAATTCCCTCAAGACTTTCCATCTGAAGATTCACTAAAAAAAAATATGGACATAGTATACTGTATGTTACGCACTTGAGGCGCACTTGATTATAAGGCGTACCCCCCAAATTTTACACAAAATTCAGATTTTGTTTCCCTATTTTCTTACTATATTATCAGTGACATTATAAGGTGCAGGGGTATCATCCTGGGGGGGAAAAAGTATCGCCTTATAAGTAAAGCATTTTGTCATTGTAATATTTGTTATTTGTAGTTGGAAAGTGTGTGTGTGTGTGTGTGTAAAAGCATTCCTTCTCTGGGGAATGTTGTGTTACATTTTGAGGGGTAATTGCCGCAGCATACTGTCACCCTTCTTTATTTCTTTTATGATACAGTGGAATCCGCTTAATCGGCCACTTTTGGGACCAGGAAAAATATGGCCGATAAAGCGAATCGGCCGATAAAACAAACATTGAGATACTGTATGACGCAATTATGCAAGTCAAAAGCAATGACGTCAAAATTAAATGTTGCAAAAGAAATTCAAATTCTTTCCCTTTTTGTGATGTGTGGGTGTGTGTGTGTGTGTTTATTAATCCTACAACTTGACAGAAGCACGAGTAAAAGACAATGATTTTGTTTTCTTGAGTGATTTTAACGCCATGCAGGGTCTTTCAATTGACAACAGCTCACCTTCCAGCTTCACACTCAACCATGTAAACGTCAAAAGCGTGTTGTTAGTTTGTCTGCCTCTGTTGTTCTCCCTCTCAAAAAGGGGTAAAGAGGAAAAATTAGAGAGAAAAAGTGGCCAATAAAGCGAAATTGAAGATTTCAGCTTTGGCCGTAAAAACGAACAAAATAACACATGCTTAAGAAGAAAAAATTCTGTTCCAGAGGAAATTGGCTGATTAAGCGGCTTTGGACGATTATCCGATGGCCAATTAAACGGATTCCACTGTAGTATGTTTAGGCAAATGCCACTCGATTATTCATGTTTCATGTGTATTCCAGGGAAGTTCTCAGAACCAGGGAGGTGGGGGGAAGAGCCAGGGAAGAGGAGGAAGAGGAGGAGGAGGCAGAGGAGAACCTCCTCAAAAGCAGCGTGGAATTGACTTCTACTTCAAGAATTCCAACCCTAGGCATTGAACAGTGTGTGTGTGCGTGTGCGAGTGTGTGTGTGTGTGTGTGTGTGTATGCAAATGAATGCGTGTGCTTATGTGTGTGTGTGTGTGTGTGTATGATGGTTGGGAGCCAACTGTAATATTCTCTTTGTTTTTATCATATGAATGTTGCTGTTTTTTGGTGTGTGTTTTTAATGTTTCCATTGTTATGAGAATTTGAAACTTCCAGATTGCAATGAACGGACTGAACAAGAGGCAAAGAGGCTTATTATATTCCCATGATTTTGTTCTCTTGTATGGTTTTATTAAGTTTTTGCTTGGTACTATGTGAGGACTGTTTGTGTGTGTTTGCATGTGTGTGTGCGTGTGCGCGCATGTGTGTGAATGTGTGTGTGTGTGTGCGTGTACACGTGCAGGTACATATTGACTTGTATGCATATTACATGTAGCACGCAAGGTTTGTATAGGTTTTGTTTTCAATTGGAGTTTTATCCTTATGTAAATGTCAATAAATTAAAAAAACATTCTGACGTGATGCATTAATAAAGTTGTTTGTTAAAGTTGTTTAATGTTTTGTTTGAAAAAATGCTGTTTCTATGTCTTAATGTTTGTGTGTGTGTGTGTGTGTGTGTGTGTGTGAACTCGTTGTGCAGGGGAAAACCAAATACTGGTCATTTAATAAGACAGCTTACAATGGCTGAGTGAGCATGTGTGAATGATTGAGATAGACATTCAGAGATGCTCACAAAGCTTGTGCAAACAAAATTCCTTTGAATAATACCTTACAAAAAGAAACAAAAACAACTCAACATGTTGGTCAATGTCACATTGTTGAGATGCAAACAAATTTTGAATGTGATATGGTAAACAAGCAACAAAACGGAATAAGCAAATGTATTGCAATTAAGAGTCAAATTGAGGATTGAATGACGAAAATGTACTATCAATCATATCGCTAAAATGTCTAAAGATACAATCAGATGAGAAACAAAGAATACATACACAGGAGGGAGTTGTAATAGGGAGGACATTTTAATACTAAAAAGGACAATGTCTCGGAGAAGTAGGTCTTAAGAGGGAGGGAGTCTTTTAGGGAAGGTCTTAACAGGGAGGTTCCACTGTTATAACTTTTGGCATTTCTTGGAGATGACTGGTATAGTTCCTATTAGTTGAAATATACATGTCTAAAGTTTGTGTGTTTTGTTGTTGTTGTTTTTGTGTTGGGATTAAAGATAGAAGTTAAGTGAAATAAAGCCTTTCCTAATTTAAGTATAATTAATTGAAACTAGCAGTGTTTTTCCTACTTTTTATATATATATTTTTTTGTTCACTTGTTATTGATTTGTCATGCACCAAAGTTCGGTTACCTTGCCGATTACTGTGTTCATCTTTTTTTCTTCTTCTTTTAAAAAACCCCCCATAAACAGGCTTTGATTCCTGTCAGCTGTCACCACACGAGATGTTTTTCTTTCTTTGAGACTAGGCCGATTTCCACACACTCAAATTCAGTCCTACAGCTACCCAACTGTGACGTCTGTAAGGTATGAATCTGATTGCCTGGTAAATACTACTGTCTACACAGATCTGACGAAATCATACTGGTTTTTGTTCACTATATTCTTGTAGACCCCAATACACGAATCTGATGAATTTTTTGTATTTTACATCTGCTTATCTTCTTCCGGTAATGTCCACCTGCCGTAACCGGCAATTATTGACATGTACTGGGGTTCAAAGAATTTATGCTGCGCAGGAAAAACAAAAACAAATCGGACCAACCAGAGATGTAGAAACACATCTCTGGACCAACCAAAGACTTAGGACCAACTGATGAAATTCAGGGGAGTTAATTTTGGTCTCTATGGTCATTGTATATTTTTGTGTTTAATAATTTCCTGTATTGGTATAGCATTGTTTAGAAATAAGATATTTTGCAATTCAATAGTATTAAGTTACCACTTTTCAGCATACTTACACCCATTATCTTTTAAATAATCAGCGGGTTTTTTATATTCAAAATTTTCTCACTGGGATTACGTTCACATGGCTTGTCGTTCTGTGAATCTGACATGATGGGCAGCATCTGCATAGTCTAAGGAATCATTGTACCAAGTTTTATTACGATCGGTCTAGTGGTTTAGGTGCTATGGACTAGAACACATTTGGGTTACACACAGACGCACACGCACGCACACACACACACACAGACGCACACACACACACACACACACACACACAGAGACGCACGCACACACACATACAGACAGCAAAGAAACACACGGCCCTCGTCCCCATCGTAATGTAGTCCCGTTCTTATAGAACTGGGACCACAAAAAGACAATGATGAGGGTAATCATAAAAGAAGAAAGAACCAGTTTGAGTGTATGCACGCGTGTGTGTTTAGAAACAGCCATTTTACTGAGTAGGCAAATACACCATTGTTATTTGTTAACTGATAATGTAATAAAATCTGAATGCGAAGTTTACATATACACGAAGAGCAATAGACGACAAACAGAGCAATTTTAAAAAAAAACAATATTCAGGCATGGTTGGAGAGTTGTGAACATTCTATCCGGTGATGGTGAAGTTGGTCTCCTTGCGGTCATACACCTGGCTGTGAGGGTGCTTGCTGCCACATTCTCCATTACAGATTTCTGGTGAGAAGAATAACAAAGATCAGTTCTTTCTGTGTTTGTTTCTGTCTGTTTGTGTGTCTCTCTCTTCAGCTTTTATAGTACATTATCTTAATAGATAAGCATGTACAAATAGTGATAACCCCTAGCTCCTTGCTTTAGAGTTAATATAGGCCTACAAAACCGAAATGCGAGCTCGTGCGCAAACACGCACGCGCGAAGACACACAGAGACCCAGCCTACACACACACACACACACACACACACACAAATATATATTTGCCCCCTCCCTCTCCCATTCATATACAGTCCCTACCCCCTCCCCCGTTTGAATACCGGGGTCTTTTGTATAAATAGTTCCCCCACCTTCTGGAAGTTCTGTGCTTGTAACTTCCTCTAATCTGTCACTCTCTTTGACTGCCTTTTCCCTTTGCTTATTCTGTCGTCTACTATCTTTCTGCCTTACCGGTCTATTATCCTGCCTTTTTTCACGAAACACTTTCAAAAACATTTCCTCCAGCCGAAGGCGGACTTGCTGGGCCTAACTATTTGTTAGTTAGGCGCATAACGGCAGCATGACGCATCTGCGCTCATAATTGACAGGAAACTGAGCGATCGAAGAAGAAGAAGAATACACAGCCTAGCAGCCCCCCCCCCCCCCCCTTTTCCCCTTACACATATATCACAACACACACACCACATACACTCACTGGTCATTCTCAGCTGACCCAAAGAAAGACAAGAAATCGGTGAACTACTGACCCACTCTGAGCACATAGTCCCCGGGCAGCCACATCTCGCACATCTGCTGAGTAGGGTCACAGTCAGGGTTGGGCTCGGCCTTCAGTCTCAAGGTCTGGGGGACAGGGAAGGCGCTGGCGTTCTGAGCCATGATCAGCAGCCCGTCCTCTGCAAATACATGGACAAAGATCTTAGAACCAAGATCTCTGTAGAACATCTCTGACATAGGCTGTCTGTTTGTCATGCCATCGTTGCTGGCACAAGGAGCAAAAAGGCATGAAAATAATGAATGAGTGAATAATTTATGTCCGACTATGATATATAATTATAGCAAAAAGAGCCATAATTATGCTGTGAACCTGGCTTGAAAGTTGTTTAATGAAAGTGACCTGTGATGTTTTGCATAAAATAGCCTTCCCGAGTCTATTTCCACTGTCTCTATACACAAAACGCTTTCATATAATAGTGCTAATAAAAAACACTTTAGTTATTAGTTGACATAATTGGGGAAACTGATGATAATGAGCATGATGTTTCTGATTGATACAAATAAAAAAATAAACACAAAGAAAAACAAACAAACTTACCAACAGGGATTCCATCCACAGTCTCCACAAACAGGATCAGTTCCCCAGTGCCAGTGCCATTTTTGGAATTGATGGTGAATGAAATAGTGCGCACGCCTGCAACATATATTGTTATGGAAACAGTTTGCAATTATTATGCTTACATTTCAAGCTTGACGTTGACAAAAAAAATCACAGCTATTGGACAAGGTTAAAAACGCACGAAGCAGTCATACATTCTTTAGTCAAAGTGTTGTTCAGAGTGTGCACTCACACAACACGCCACTTTGGATTCTTTCATGATTGATATCATTCGAATTTCATCAATGCCTAAATAAATGAGATCCCCCCCTTTCCCCATTCAACTGTTGTGTAGGAGAAACTGTTCTGTTTCTATTTATCTGTGTAAGACTTTGATGCGCATTGAAGTAGACATGCTTCCTTTCAAGCATTTAACCAATAAAGTACCTGATGAATGAAATTCTGCTTAACGTCCTCCGGTCTGGAACAGACACATACGGGACATTAGTATACTGACAGGCAGAAGTTCTGCACACACGCATTGCAAAAATCATCAAAAATGTAAATCAGATTCAAAATTAATTTTACTTTGGGTAGTCCTAAATCATGCAGTGTGTACATTTGCATGATTTAGGATTACCCAAAGTAAAATTAATTTGGAATCTGATTTACATTTTTGATGATTTTTGCAATGCGTGTGTGCAGAACTTCTGCCTGTCAGTATAGATATAAAGATGGTGGGAACGATCCTGGAGGCAATGCCCGGAGGCAGTGCAACACCGAGAAAGTCCCGAATTTGTAACAATACAGATGTAAAGTACCAGATGCAGGTGTTGGGTGTTTATATAGGGAATATGTCATAGACGGGTTTTTGTGTGTGAATAGGACAAAGTGGGGGACAAATTTACAAAATAGTTTATCAAAAACTCACTTTTCAGTAAGAAGCTTTCGATTAAAAACAACAACAAACAAGAAAACAAAACAAAGAAAATTGGCAATAAGATAATATTGCAAGGCATGCATTATGATACGACTAATGATACATGAATGTCATATTTTTAAAGACACATACACTGAATTGCATTTGTTGCTCACGTGAAGACCTTCACCGTTCTTGGTTGTTTATTTATCAACTTATTATTTTCAGCAGTATCAT
>JAGGCT020002177.1:0-22500 GCA_017654935.2 Phymorhynchus buccinoides
GCTTTGCATCATCTATATGTTTCAGATTTTTTGGCCCATTCTCCTGCCTTTTTCCCCCAAAAACCTTCCATATAATATAGTTTTCTCCTTTGAGCTCCTCCAAAATCAGAATGTGTCGGCTGAATGCAGCGAGGAGACCAGTGAAAACTGGAAAACAGACACATACGCACCCATTGTGGCCTTTTGGTCTGGGAACACAGAAGAAGAAGAAGTGAACACCTTGCATAGCCTTCGCTTTTATTTTAACTCATAGTCATACACATCGCAACGATTTTGAATCACTCAAAAAACTCACAAATCACTCCAGACATACACACAAACAAAACATACATAAACAAAAGGAGAAATGAAAGAAGATTACAGGTTTTTACTTCAGGTTTAGACATAAGGAAGTGGTAGATCAGACTTTGTTATATAGACTTTATATAGAAAAACTCTCTACTCCGATTGGTTAACCCACAACATACCACTACAAAAGCAAAGTCAGAAGCAAAATTGTGATCTAAGGGAGCGAAGCGAGTTTAGAAGTGACCAAGGTATAGTGTGCACACAGATTTACTTCCCTTGAAGCAAATGCCTCAAACTGACAGCTATCTGTTAATTCCGGACATATATGGCCGGAACGACTTGAATGAGTTAACCAAAGGAAAGTTACGAGCAAGAATAAGCATCGGCGAAAATCTTTATCCTTGTTAAATAAAGTGGTACAGTGTTCAGTGTTCCCTTACCTTCGTGAAGGTAGGGGTTGGCGGGCACCAGGACGTTGGTGTATCGCTCCTGGCCGTAGTCCATCATGTGGGGCATGTTGAACTGCCCCCCGTGCCCCCCGCCGTAGGCCAGGTAGCGCTGAGGGGCCACGTTCAGGTAGGAGCACGGGTGGTGCAGCTGGGCCGTGTGGGTTATATGGCTGGCCAAAGATAAGAAATATACTGGAACCTCCCTTATAAGACCTTGAAAAAGCATCCAAAATGAGTGAGTGAGTTGTATAAGGGAGGTAATTTTAATACTTACAAAGAGGGCAATGTCTCAGAGAAGTAGGTCTTAAAAACGAGGGAGTCTTATAAGGGAGGTTCCACTGTATCTCAATGAAATGGGCATGGGTGCTGAAAATTTCAAAAATCCTGCAAGGCAGCGGTCCAGGGGCCACGGTGGAGTGCAGGGACAGTGCCCCTCCAGGGGATTCAGGGGGGCAATGCCCCCTGGAAGCTGAAGGGAAACAAAAGTTTCCAATTTAATTGACAGGTTCTCGTTGCACTTTCACTTCTGGTTAAACTTCATGGCCTCTATAACCAGCAAACTGCATCTTCTCAAATTCCGGCGACACCAGCTCCAGGCAATAAAAAACAAAACAACTGAACTTCAGGACATCCTGAAAGCAGCAGCATCCATGAATGGGTAGTTAGGTAGCACAGTCAAACCACTACAGTGGAACCTCCCTTATAAGACCCCCAATTATAAGACTCCCTCCGTTTTAAGATCTACTTTTCTGACATTGCCCTTCTTTGCAAGTATTAAAATTACCTCCCTTATACAACTCCCTCCCACTTAAGACCTACTTAAAATTATTTTTCAAGGTCTTAAAAGGGAGGTTCCATTGTATTTTAAGATCATCTGTTAAATAACTTTCTCCCATCTAAGACTGATTATTTTTTTCATAGATATATTTTGCTATAAAAACCACCTCTCGAAAATGTGTATTACGACCTCCACTTTGTTGCATTTTACGAACACAGACATAAACTTTGAGTGCTGGCTTCGTTTGATCACATCAACTCTCTCCTAAATTCAGCGTGTTTTTTTCCCTCTTTTTTTCCCAGTGATTCAAAAGACAGTGACACCTTCTGCAATCTTTGTTTTGGGAAGGGAAGCAACTGCGATTTCAAGCCCTTGATTCCTCTCAAGGCTTGATGACAGCAACAACGAAAATTCAACATTAGAAAATTCCTTCACAAATGCCAGTGACCACCTCCGGTCCGTATCCCTGTGGGGATACCGGGGGGTCTTTTGTAAAAATAATTCCCCCACTTTCTGGAAGTTCTGTGCTTGTAATTTCCTCATCTGCCACTCTATTTGACTCTGCCTTTTCCCTTTGCTTTCTATCATCCACTATCTTTCTGACTTATTGGCCCATTCTCCTGCCTTTTAAAAAAATCATCTCGGTTAATTCCATTTTTTCGTTTTTGCCTTTCTTACCAAACATAAAGCTGTATTTTATGAACCTTTTCAGCTAATTATCTTTTTGGAATACTAACCCTAACCCTACCCCCCCTCTATAAGACGGAAAAACGCAATGAACCACGACTGTGACAAATGCGGCGGTGTACTGCACTACATAGGGGGGGGGGGGGGGGGGGCTATTAGATAATGGCCTTTATCATGACTGCAATTAATTATTGAACAAAGATCATTAGCTGAAAATGTTCATAAAATACAGCTTCATTGCCTTCATGTTTGGTAAGAAAGGCAAAAACGGAAAAATGGAATTAACCGAGAAATGTAGGAGGGGTGGCACATCTTGACCTATGCCAAAATCTTCCAAATAAATTTTCTCCTTTGAGCTCCTCTGAAATTGGAATGTGTCGGCTGTATGCAGCAGGGAGACCAGTGAAAGCTGAAAATCGGACACATAAGTACCTTGCCTATTATGGCCGTATGGCCTGGGAACGCAGAAGAAGAAGAAGAAGAAGATCACATCAACTCTCTCTTTTTCATGGGTTTTGGTTTATGGAAGTCTTAAACAGAGGTTTGACTGTAGACTGTGTAGTGCTGACAGTATTGCTACCTATGTCCACTACAGTGGTTGTGAAATAATCAAATCAAATTCACTTTATTATCTCCCAAGGAGAAATTTTGTTCAGGTGCCAGAATAACAAAGACATCGACATTCAGCATGCATGAATAGGAGCAAAAGTTACACATAATACACACTTAAAGATACACATTATACATGTCTAAGGATAAGCATGCATAGTTTCTTTTAACACGATGAACACACATTTAAACCTAAAAGGATCATGAGTTTAGGAGGTGGATGGATCTGGGGATGAAGGATTTCTGTGCCCTGGAGTTGACTTTAAAAGTTTTGTAGCGACGTCCAGAAGGTAATAGTTCGTAATTAAATAGCGGTGATATTACAAAACAGCATCAGCAGGAGAAGCAGTAAATGAAACAGTGGTCGTAATCGATTAGAAGTACATGGGTGCAACTACACAAAATAAAAAACCCTGAAAAACCGGGGTCTAGGGGTAATGCCCCCCCATGCAACTGAAGAAAAAAAAAATTGATTTATGAAGGTATTTCAGTTTGCTTTTTCCACAATTCATCCATATGCTTAAATCTTAAAGTGTTTGAAAAATACAGTAGACACACAAAGATCTTGTTTGACAAATGTAAAAAACAGGAAATTCCTTTTCTGGTAAAAATCAAAAACAGGAAATCCTTGTATAGCAGGGAAAGTTGCACCCATGGAAGTGGCAGAAAGGCATGGAGTAAGGGGACGAGCAGCAAGAGAAGCAGCAGCAGCACAGTGTGTAGAGTGGCACAGTGGTAATGCGTTCGCTTCGTGTCAAGTAAACCCGAGTTCGAACCTGGGTACAGGGGATTTTTCCTCTCACTTTGTACTAAGCCTTACGGTCTGAATGTGGAGTCTTTCGGCTGAGACGATAAACCGAGGTCCCGGTGTGCCCATGCACTTAGGATATGCTAAAGCCAGTGGCAACGAAAAAGTTGTCATTTGGACAACATTTACCCACTCACCCCCCTTTCCTTCCTCATCAGACCTATTTACCCCCTACACAAGTCTTGAGTAGTCTGGATAGCTGAAATGAGTAGTTTTGGTGCAAAATGTGTAGCTTTATTCATTAAACCATCAAATAATGTTCACTGAAAATGAATAGTAATCAAGAATTAAAGAGCTTTATTTTCAGTTTTGAAGAGTAGTGGAGGTCCAAAATGAGTAGAATACTACAGTGTACTCGAAAAGAGTAGAGTAAACGGGTCTGCCTCATCAATCACACCAAAAATCGCATGCAAAAAAAAAGAAAAAAAGGGCTGCGATGCGCTCGCCAGGTGGGAGCAACCCGAATTTCACAGAGATGCCTCTGTGACTATAAAGTACCTTATACCTATACCTAATACCAGTGGTGATAGCAGTAGCAATAGGCTGAAGACTAGCAAAGACCGAAGCATAAATCTCACACAGTTTCAGCCCACATTCAAGTATTTTATGAACATAATAGCTTCGGTCAGTGCAGGAACTTATTATGCTTGTGCAAAGACTTTACTCAATCACCAAATTCGTAAGAAAATGTGCACTGGAAAGCTTGATTCTGTCAATCTCATAAAGGGACAAAAATGGTAGAATGGGGAATCTTACCAAGGTTTGGGTTTGGTGATCAAGGTAAAAAAAGGGAAGAAGCAAGCCTTCCGCTCGTAGAGCTTTCATCAGACTGGGAGTTAGTGGGGAGAGAGACAGTTTAAAAGCATTTTATTATTTGTTGTAACGAGTTCATATATCAAATTGCAGCAGAGAAATACAGAGAAAGCTTTCCATTGCTTCCTGATGTGTACACCTACAATCATTTGTATAAAAAAAATAAGAGCAAAAGGAAGTGAAGCTGAAGTGGGGTTTTTTCCTTACTTGTAGTAGTAGACACAGTGGTCCTTGGACTCAATGCGCTCCCAGCCAGAGGGCAGGCTCTCTTTCTCCAGTGGGTGGCTCCAGTGGGTGGCCTGAGTGTTGTGGTCGATGTAGTACTTGCGTCCACCCATCGTCCAGTCTATTGACCATCCGGGAGGTAGCGGCATATCTTCGGACCCATAGCCACCTGCAGAAAACGCCGACTAACGATGAGCTTCAAGTCTTTGTATGTGACAATTATTACCATCTATAAGTACCACTCTAAACATACAACGAGCCTCTATACCATCTATATCTTATTATCTATATGCCAGGTGGCACATTATTTACACTCAACCCGCTTACCAATACCTCCCATTAGAAGACTCCCTCCCTCATAAGACCTGATTCTCTGAAACATTGCCCTTCTTTGCAAGTATTACAATTACCTCCCTTATAAGACCTTAAAAAATCTTCGAAAATGAGGTCTTATAAGGGAGGGGTCTTATAAGGGAGGTAATTGTAATACTTACAAAGAAGGGCAATGTCTCAGAGAATCAGGTCTTATGAGGGAGGGAGTCTTCTAATGGGAGGTCTTATAAGGGATCTTCCACTGTACCTTTTTTGTTCTTCTTCCCACCTTCACCCTCTCTTCTTCTCTTACTTTTGCTCTAATTTTCCTTAATTTCTCTACTTTCGCTGCCCCTTGTTTTTGCCTATGCTACATATTCCCTACCTTCCTCCCCCTTATTCCTGTCCCCCCCCCCCCCCCCCCCCCCCCCCCCCCCCCCCCCATGTGTTCTTTTCATCTCATTCTACTTTTGTGCATTTGTTATTTAACTTTATTACTTGATTTTTTCCCCCAGGGCTGGATGGGAAAAAAAACCTTTGTTGATAATCCCTGGTTAAATAAAAATTCATTTAGTTTTGTTTCTTTTCTCTTTCTGTCCCACAAACTAGAACTGCACGCATGCATACCCTGTCTACCCTGTCTACGTTTTTCTCTCTTGTCTCTTTCTGTCCCACAAACAAGTAGAACTGCACGCATGCATACCCTGTCTACCCTTTCTACCTTTTTCTCTCTCGTCTCTTTCTGTCCCAGTACTCCCACTCACTAGAACTGCACGCATGCATACCCTGTCTACCCTTTCTACCTTTTTCTCGTCTCTTTCTGTCCCACAAACTAGAACTGCACACATGCATACCCTGTCTACCTTTTTCTTTCTCGTCTCTTTCTGTCCCACAAACTAGAACTGCACGCATGCATACTCTGTCTACCCTTTCTACCTTTTTCTCTCTCGTCTCTTTCTGTCCCACAAACTAGAACTGCACGCATGCATACCCTGTCTACCCTTTCTACCTTTTTCTCTCTCGTCTCTTTCTGTCCCACTCACTAGAACTGCACGCATGCATACCCTGTGTACCCTGTCTACCTTTTTCTCTCTCGTCTCTTTCTGTCCCACTCACTAGAACTGCACGCATGCATACCCTGTCTACCCTGTCCCACTCACTCTACATACCCTGTCTACCCTTTCTTTTTCTCTCTCGTCTCTTTCTGTCCCACTCACTAGAACTGCACACATGCATACCCTGTCTACCCTTTCTACCTTTTTCTCCGTCTCTTTCTGTCCCACGAACTAGTACTGCACGCATGCATACCCTGTCTACCTTTTTCTCTCGTCTCTTTCTGTCCCACGCACTAGAACTGCACACATGCATACCATGTATACCCTTTCTACCTTTTTTTCTGTCTCTTTCTGTCCCACGAACTAGTACTGCACGCATGCATACCATGTCTACCTTTTTCTCTCTCGTCTCTTTCTGTCCCACTCACTAGAACTGCACACATACATACCCTGTCTACGTTTTCCTCTCTCATCTCTTTCTGTCACACAAACTAGTAGTGCACAAATGCATACCCTGTCTACCTTTTTCTCTCGTCTCTTTCTGTCCCACGCACTAGAACTGCACACATGTATACCCTGTCTACCCTATCTACCCTTTTTCTCGTCTCTTTCTGTCCCACAAACTAGTACTGCACACATGCATACCCTGCATACCACTTTTACCTTTTTCTCTCTTATCTTTCTGTCCCACAAACTAGAACTGCACACATACATACCCTGTCTACATTTTTTTCTCTGGTCTCTTTCTGTCCCACATACTAGAACTGCACACATGCATACCCTGTCTACCCCTTTTCTCGTCTCTTTCTGTCCCACAAGGACGCCCTATCAGTGAATAAAATCATGAGAAGACAGGCAACGACTGCCTTGCTCAGTACCGTCTAGACATTGAAAGTGGTCACTAGTTGCCGATACGACAAATACTCACGTTAAAATGCTTCAAAATCCCTATTATCGTCTGAGATACCACAACCCTACATTGGATGTAAAAAGCATCATTGTAGAGCTTAAAATGCCATAATTCTACCAGTTTTTGCGAAGAAAAGTACAAACACAACAACAGGAAGTGGCACAAATGGAAGTTTGATGATTTGAAAAGGGAGCCAACTCTCGTTTATGACGGCAGTAATGGCAGTCGGCAAGCGTTTACCGAACGCGTACGGGCTTCAAAGTTTGACTTGTGCGCATCGTCTTATAAACAAGGGCGCCTTTTGCTTTAATTCGCAAAATTCCCAATTCACCTTACACACACAAGCGCCTTATGATCCGAAAAATACTGCTCACATGCACACCCTTTCTACCTTTCTCTCTCTCGTTTCTTTCTGTCCCACTTACTAGAACTGGACACAGTGGTTGCGGTAGTGCCCAGGGAGTCTGCCCCCTCACTGCCCCCCGACACGGTGTACAGGTTGTGGCTGTGCATGAGGCTGGCACTGGCTGGGGGGTGGTGGGGCTGCTGCTGCTGCTGTAGGGGGTGGTGGAGGTGGCTGCCGTTGTTGGTGCTGGCGCCCTGTTGGGCGTAGTGTTGGCGGATTTCCTGGTGGTACTGCTCGATCTGCAGGCTCTCCTCCAGCTGCTGAATGCTGTGCAGGTCCAGGGCCGTGTTGCCTGGAGCGGCGGTGGGGTTGGGGTTGGGGGTGGAAGGGTGGTGGGCTGTGGAAGGGGAAGGGGTGTTGGATTTGGAGTGGTACTTGTTGTAGTACTGCTGCGCTTGTTGTTGTTGGTGTTGTAGGGAGGTGGTGGTTGCTTCGTTGGGTTTTTCTTCTGGTAAATGACATTTTTAAAAATTTTAAGACACAGTTAAGTTTCCATTTAAGTCAATAAACACACACCCACACACATACACACACACCAGTTTTATCACCGATAAATTAAACAGCATTTGCATTAGAGATTACAAATATGCATAGACAATAAAATATCTAAACCATTATGTTCAATCTCAGCCATAATTTATCCAAAACAATCACATGATGTAAACTTTTCTGAGCTGTAAAATATTCCTCAAACAACCATATATCAGCCCATCAAACTATTTACCAACAACTTAATTTGTTGTTGTTGAAATATTGGTAAATATCCAAACCTAGTTCTACATCTCAACAATCATTAACAACTTTGCTAAACATGAACAATTCTCTCAAATATTGATTTTCATTCAGATCGATATGTTAACAAATAGCTTTTTAAAGAAAACAACTATTTTTGCACACATGCATCCATACCTTCATATTTACCAATGGCTTTGTAAACAAGAATGAAGCTCTTACATATCTACCAACACCCAAGCATTCACAGCCATCTTCTTCAATAAAATGACTTCTAATAAACACTAACCCATAATACACATTTAGAAAAACGTTTTTCAAGCTAGAAAAAAAAGTACCATATTTTTCGGACTACAAGGCGCACCCACCAAATTCAGATTTTGTTATTATAGTTTCTTACTGCAGTGGAACCTCCCTTTTAAGACCTTGCAAAATCATCCAAAATAAGGAATTAAGTAGGAGGGAGCTCAGTTGTATAAGGGAAGTAATTTTAATACTTACAAAGAAGGACAATGTCTCAGAGAAGTAGGTCTTAAATGGGAGGGAGTCTTATAAGGGGGGGGGGGGGGGTATTAAAAGGGAGGTTCTACTGTATATTGTTAGTTATAGAATAAGGCGCAGGAGTCTCAGTCTGGGAAAAAAGTATCGCCTTATAGTCACAAAAATACGGTATGTCACAATAAGTATTACAGTGGAACCTCCCTTATAAGACCTTCAAAAAATCGTCCAAAATGAGGTCTTATAAGGGAGGGGTCTTGAAAGGGAGGTAATTTAAATACTTACAAAGAAGGGCAATGGCTGGGAGAAGTAGGTCTTATATGGGAGGGAGTCTTATAATAGGAGGTCTTATAAGGGAGGTTCCACTGTACCTTGGTCAGTGATGACCCCAGCACCGGCCATTCCCCTGTCATCCCTCATGACCAAGGTGTAGCTCTGCACTCCCTGGGACACCGGCTGGCTGACCGTGTAGCCCGTCTGGTTAACCACCGGGCGCATCACACCGGCCGACACAGTCGCCGACACAGGCTGAGAATACACCAGGCCAAACGCCTGCGAAGGGTGTGGGGAAGAAGTCACGTCCGTGCGCGTCACCGGGGAAGAGGTCAGCCTCAAGTTCTGCACACCTTGCGTCACAATGTGAGACAGTGGCACTTGCTGCAGCTGCTGCTGCTGCTGTTGTTGCTGCTGCTGCTGTTGTTGCTGCTGCTGTTGTTGTTGCTGTTGCTGTTGTTGTTGCTGTTGTTGCGGCAGTTGTTGTTGCTGGTAATGGTACCGGACTTGCTGCGCCTGCTGCTGCTGTTGTTGTGCATGTTGTGGATATATCCCTGGTGTATACTGTTGCTGCTGTTTCTGGTGCTGTTGGTGTTGCTGTTGAAGCTGCTGCTGCTGTGTGTAGCGGTCAGATGACACTGGAGCGCTCATGGTGGCTGATCCATAGCTGTGGGCAAGTTGAGGTGCGTGAGCAGCTGGGAGCACCTGTAACGACATTATTCGAGAAAAAAATTATTTATTATCTGATTCGTATTATTTTAGACAGTGAGTTCAGTGAAAACTAGCAACCAATAAGTAATAAACCAAAGTAATTAAAAGACTTTGCAAAATCAGGACCTTAAGAAAGTTCCATAACTAGTCAACACTTTTCCTGCTTACGTTTTGAAATAAACACCAACATTGCTATTGTTACTATGTTAGCCTTTTGTTTTTTATACTGTATTTTACAGACTATAACTAAGTATAACAAGGCACATCAAATCATACTTGGCACACCCCTATATTTCATCAAAAAATCCAGATTTGGTTATAACATATCATGAGGCGCAGGGGTATCGGTCAGGACAAAAATGTATTGCCACATAGTCAGTAAAATATGTTGTACATGATTACGCTTTCAAGGAAGGAAGGTGACAGGATGGTTACATTTGCCTGCCATTTAAATGTGTGAGTGACTAGGGTTCAAATCCCAGCCTCATCCTTTCTTTCCAGCTCAACAGGAAATATCAAACTGAACGTGGAGTCCTTGAGATGGGGACTTAGACTTAGAGCAAGTCTGATCCATGCACTTTCTCAAGTTTCTGCATGTAAAAAAACAATGGCAGTAAAATGTCGATGAGAAAGAGCTGGGCGAGTCCCGCTGCCTGGTAGTGGTATGAACCAAAGTGATAGTTAAGGTTTCCAGAGTCAAAATAACACTTAGTCTATGTGACTAGAAAATAATAGCACAGGACTCCCAATTGTCCTGCAAAACAAGGGGTCCCAGGGACTCCTTCACTCACAGCATAGAGGGTCCTAGAGGTGGGATAGAGGGTCCCAGTGGCATTGCGGATGCTAAAAAGAATTTTTTTAATGCATCCCTGGGACCCCCTGCATATTCTTTTAAAGGGTCCTTTAGAATTTTAGTGCTTCATAGACCCCCAAATGGGGGTCCCTGGGAGCCCTGCAGTAGTACACAAAATAAAATTTCAAGACCCAGACCTCACCTGCTGGTGGGGTGCATAGGATGCCGGTGTTCTTGCCGTGCGCCCAGAGCGAGGGAAGGCGGTTCCTGGCCGCACTGGGCTGTGATAATCTGACAGTGACAGGAATATGCTCAATTTAAAACTAATATAAAAGGCGTTGAAACATCTCGCTTTGATTAACATTACAACTATATGATATTATTATATCATATAATTTTGCATGATAAAAACAAAATAATAACCACAAACCTATGAACTCAAGAAACACATGTAATGGTAACAATAATGAAAGATTTACATGATACACTTCAGACAAAACAGACAGACAGACACACACACACACACACATAGAATGCATCATTAAAAGTATCATTTTTGGGGGTAGACCTCATGATTAGCCAAACAAGCTCATGGATCAATACACAGGCACAGTATAATTATATATAATTAATAATATCGTTTTCGCCAATGCAAACTCTCTCTGTTGAGTGTTGGTCATAAATCCCTGAATGGTCTTGCTACTTCTTACCTAGCTGATCTTCTATTTATAGTTCTAAATAACTATACTCCATCCAGACAACTAGTTCTACGCTCCTCCTCTGACTCTCATATATCCTCCAGATCCCTCGTTTTCACTCTAGGACTGTTGGTGAGCGATCTTTCTCTTTCCGTGCCCCTCCCTCTTGGAACAAACTGTCTCTTCCACTCTGTAGCTCAAACTCTCTCTCTTCTTTCAAGTCTTCCTCAAAACAGCTCTATTCAATTTCAAATCCTAACCTTCATCATTCTTTTTGTTTGTACCAACTTTTTCCCCCTTGCTCGCGCGCATGACGTTGGAGAGAGAGAGGGGGAGGGGGAGGGGGAGGGAAAGAGAAGAGAGAGAGAGATGGGGGAGCGGCAGAGAGAGCGTGTGTGTCTGTGTGTGTGTGTGCGCACAAGTGCGTGCAGTGTCCGTGTGTGCACGCGCGCGTGTGTGTGTTGTTTGTGTGTGTTTCTGTGCATACATGTACGCGCACCTGTGGGCAATTAATGAGATTTTGTGATTTAATCATTTATTTAAATTATGTTGCTTTATAATTGATTTATATATTTACTTATTTTGTAAGCGCTTAAGGCTTTGTTTTAAGAATAAGCGTGCTAAATGCTTATTATCAGTATTATTATTATAAAAACATTGTAAGCTAAGTACTGTGACTTTTGAACTTGAAGTTCTGCAAATTCTCCAGGTAATTCACACTGAACCTTTAAAGACCCACCACGTCACGTGTCAAAATCATGGTTTTCACGTGTTTTCCCTCTTATAGCTGGTAAGAAATCTTAAGAAATTTTCATAGCATAAGAGGGAATGTGACACGTGACGTGGGGGATCTTTAATTTGCCCCATAACATATTAAATCATTGAACTTATTTATAGACCTCAAAAAGCAAATGAAACTTACTTCTCAGCACAGGCGGAGTGTCTCTCTTCACATAGCGGCCTGCGATCCCTTCATTGCCAAGCCCAGCGTCTTTCTTTTTGGACAGTTTGCTGCGCTTATCCATGGCTGGCCTGGATATATATATATATTTTATTTTTTATTTTTTAGAAACAATGCAAAATAACGTTTGTGTTTGCTTAGTGTCAGCATTATGAAAAGGACTTTATTTTGGCTCAACAGCATGGACACGTATTTAAGTTTAAGTCTTAACTAATCTTGCATGAGAATTGAGACTGTAATTGTAAACATTTTCAAAATAAAGGGTTTGACAATAATACAGTGGAGAACTAACTCAAAAACGGATACTTCAAAAACACTGGATAACTTACAATAATGTTTGCCAGTTTCGGTCCCAGTATAATAATCTCTATGTTAAAATGTCTTTTTAACTCAAAATACTGGTTATCTCAAAACATTTCAGTCCTTTCAATTTTGACTTTAAGCAATTTTTACTGTATTATATATAGCCCAGTAATCAGATGTCCTGAGGCCCTGGTCATAGGACATTGACCTATTAAAATTGAAAATGTCTTATTGTTTTCTCCCCTGTCAGGACAAATGTCTGATAAACTTTTTAACACTGGTATGTTTTGTTTTAATATTGATCAATTTCTGCAAGAGCTAGAACATTGTCCAATTGATTTCTCTTGTGTCAGGAAAGTTTGTCCTATCAAGTATCATGTTTCAATCCACGGCGCATCACTCATTCACTGTTACTTGTTAGCCTGTGTCTATTTAAGTCTTTAAGTTTGATGTAACTGATAAATTCAATTATAAAAAAAAAAAACAATGAATGAAAATCCGTTTAGCGTCCTCCGGTCTGAAACAGACACATATGGGATATTAGTAGATATAAAGATGGTGGGAATGATCCTGGAGGCAATGCTCGGAGGCAGTACTCCAGGAAAGTCCCGAATTTTTAACGATACAGATGCATAAGAATAATGCTGCAAAACAAACAATCCTGACCCAACACATCAAAATATTTAAACTCAATCAGTCAATCCAGAGCGCAGGTAAATCATATTCATAAGCATTCCCATTTTTTGGTTGCTTGCATTTCTCATCACAAAACATTCACAACAATCTCTAGACCTACGTCTGTTAACTATTTCAATGCTTTTAGCAGAATGCAACACTAAATCAATAAATTATGCAATCTGATGCAGTGCACAAAATATAACATAGTATGTTGGTGGCGACCAGCTTCTATTTACAAAGGCATATGTACGCACATTGGGGTGTGACCAAGGAAAAGGGGGGAAAAAAGTGGATAACGAAAGAAGAAAAGGACAAAAAAACAAAGAAAAGAGGAAAGAAAAGAAAAGGTCTTTAGGGTAGCCAGGCCTCGCGGCTTCTTGAAAAAAAAAGCCTTTGGAGATAAATGATATTTGCTGCAGAGATTTCTTGAGTCTTGTAGATGAGGAGTTCACAACTTGATGGTGAAGCATTTCTTGTGTACAGCTCTTGAAGGGGGGTGGGTGGTAGAAAGATGGGGGTGGAGAGTCACCTGTATAGACCTTTAAAAAAATGTGTATGATTTTCAACATTTCGTCAAAATGACACAATGGTCTTTAAAAAAAAATTGGTTGGCTATATTAGTATATATATTCACATTTATGCCCGTCAAGAACGATAATCTGTTGACTGAAAAGGCAATCGCTATGTTCTTTTCTGTTACTAATTATCGTTCTTGACGGGCATAAATGTGAATATAGCCAATTGGTTTTTTTTAAGAACATAGTTTAATTTTAGGGTGATATCATAATACCAACAGTTGAATATCTTACTGCTCAAGAGCTAAACAAGTGCTTGATTTTCACTTTCACTAGTTTCAGGAAGCACTACAGGTGTCAGACGACAAAGAAACAGTCCCCGCAACAATTCCCTCTGAGCCACATATGTCACGAATCCTTGAATAGGACGAATCAAAGATCACAGCATTGTGATCCCCACTACGAGACCGAATGCAAAGAATTAATAAAGAAATTTATTGAGAGAAAAAGTTCATCACCAGACTGAAAAGTTCTATGCATGTTTACTACGTCATCAAAACTGCAGCTGCTGGAATAGGTAAATAGGAAGTGACGTTAAACACGAAATTGAGCTGTTTACCGTAGCAACATCACACCTAGGAAACGGTGGTTTGACCGCTGTACTGGCGCAAACCATTCTTTGTATTTTTGTACAGATCTGCCCGGGCCGTAAGAAATTCAGAAACAGTGATAATTGATTGTTGTTAAATACACACACAATGGCTGAATCAAAGTCAGAAACACCAGTCGCCTCGGCGTCTGCATCTGCGGGGGATTTGCAACCCAAAGAGCAGGAATTTATGAAAGCCAAGTCTTATTTGCTGACTGCAAGCACCAACACTGGATCAAACCTGTAAGTATAACTTGTGCTTTAGGGCTTGATTCAGAAATTAATCGTAATGCAGTTAAGTAGCTCAGATCATGATGATGTTTTGATTGTGGATTCTTCTTCTTCTTTTTCTTCCTGATGATCAAGTGCCCACAAGTTAAGAAATAGTTAAGAAATAAATCCTATAGACCAACGATCACCATCAGATGGTGAGCTGAGCAGGACAGATGAATCAAATAATACAGAAAAAAGATACATTAGATACAAAAAAGTTTCATCAATTCGGCATTTCAAATGCAACAACTTTTTAGTCCTACAGAGTTGTGTGGAGTGGGAAGTTTGGCTTGTGCGGCTGTTATCTTTTTTCTCTCTATATATATATACACACATTTGTTTTACATGTTTTCTTCTTTTAAAAAAAATTGAAAATGGGATCTTTTGAAGATCTTAGAAAAAAAGTATGTTTAGTTGCCAAAACATTCTTTTCCTACTGTTTGTTCTTCAACCAGATACGATCACCTGTCTCTAGTCTTGACCCGTGTGCTTGATGAACGACCGGACAATGTGGTGGACATATTCGAAGATGTCAGCAAGGATGTCAAGAGGTCAAAGTTCACCTCAGATGTGGACACAGTTCAGAACAAAATCGACAAATCGACAGAGGTGGCCCTAGCACTGATCCAGAAGAAACTGTTTTCTGTGAGTGTATTTATTTTGGTCTTGTTTATAGTTGAATGCAGAGATAGAAGGACAAATACACACTAACACAGACAGACACAGACACACACACTCTCACACACACACACACACACACACACACACACACACACACACACACACACACACCATCTCTCTCTCTCTCTCTTTCTCACTCTCTCTCTTTCTCTCTCCATCTCTCTCTGTGTGCTACCTTCCTTCTTATCAGTCTTTTCATCAACACACTTGTCCATCACCTGATCTACCTGTCTGCCTATCTCAGTATCTGTCAATCGATCTGTCTATGAATGAATCAGTTTGTCAATCGTTCAGTCTTCCAAGCACTCTGTCTATTTATCAAAACATGTGACCCGTTGCAAATTAAGCTGCGATACACTTGTCAAACAAACTTTTCTTACTGACCAGTGTTGTTCTTGCCTCTTGTCATGACCCCATAAGTCATCTCCTAAATAAAACAGAATGGAATGGATCGGAATAGTACAGAACATAGCTAAACATAACAAAACAGAATAGAATAGAACAGAATACAGTAAAATACAATAGAATAGAGCAGAGAAGACCCCCCATCGGGATACCAGGGGGTCTTTTGTATAAATAGTTCACCCACCTTCTGGAAGTTCTGTGCTTGTAGCTTTCTCTAATTTATTTATTTATTTATTAAGACGAACTTTTATAGCGCCTAATCTTTAAGCTCTAAGCGCTTTACAGAAATCACTAACATGAATAATCTGTCACTCTCTTTGATTCTGCCTTTTCCCATTGCTTGCTGTCACCTACTATCTGTCTGCCTTTCCGGTCCATTCTCCTGCCTTTTTTCACGAAACACTTTCAAAAAGATTTCCTCCAGCCGAAGTCGGACATGCTGGGCCTAATTATATCTTACTTATAGGTGCATAATAGCAGCATGATGCATCTGCGCTCATAATTGACAGGAAAATGTCTGAGCAATCGAAGAAGAAAAAGAAGAAGAAGAAGAAGAGCAGAGCAGAGCAAAGGAGAGCAAAGCAAAGTGAAATAAAACAATCCAAACATAACCAGATCCTAATCCTATACCTTTGTCGTTCATCCCCCAGAAAGGGGAAGGGGAAGACGAAGATGTGGCCCAGGACGAAGAAGTGGAGACACCTTTGCCCAACCTGATGGAGCTGTGCTTCTACTTTGAGCAAGCGGGGATCGGGCTGAACCGGGAGGAGATGATCCGGGTGTGGCTGGCCCTGAAGAACCTGGTGGACAACCACCCCCTGCAGCACGTGCGCTTCTGGGGCAAGATCCTGGGCACTGAACAGAACTACTACGTGGCCGAAGTGGAGTACAGGGAGGGGGACGAGGAGGAGGAGGAGGAGGAGGAGGTGGGTGCTGTGGGTTGGTGGGGGTGTGGAAGGTGGAATGTTGATGGGTTTATGTGGGGGAAAATGTGTGTGTGTGTGTGTGCGTGCATGTACATGTGTGTGTGTGTGTGACAGAAAGAGAATGAGAGAGAGAGAGAAAGAGAGAGAGAGAGAGAGAGAGAGAGAGAGAGAGAGAGAGAGAGAGAGAGAGAGAGAGAGAGAGAGAGAGTTGGACAAACCCAGCAGTTGTGGTATTATGATAATAATGAGTTACATCGTTTGTCTTTCAGCAGGAGGAAGCGCAGGAAGATGAAACTCCAGAGAAAGAAGAAGGGGAAGAAGACGAAGGTCAGCACACATTTTATAGGAATGAACTGAAGGGTATTTTTTGTAAAGGAAATAAGCAGAGAAAATATTTTGATTGATGGTTGATGTTATTGAACTCTGTGTGTGTGTGTGTGTGTGTGTGTGTGTGTGTGTGTGTGTGTGTGTGCGTGTGCGTGTGCGTGTGTCTGTCTGTCTGTTTGTGAGTCTCTCAACTCTTAGAAAATCATTTATGAACCAGAACCATTCATGATGTTCATCTAGGGCTTGTCATGTTTCATACAAATGTTAAACAAACTTAGAAAAAAAAGTCTTAAGCTTACAGTGGCTTTTTGTGGGCATTTAAGAGGAAAACTTCAACAGACTTTGTATCAGAAAGCTATCACTTATGAAAGTCTGAATAAGGACATTTGTTCTTTTATATTTATTTTCTTTCATTATCAGGATAATCTTGATGATTAGATGATTCATCAAGCATGCTCGTACAGTGAGGATGTAATCAGGAGGGTATATCAAACAGGTCTTTATTGGGAAGGTGTTTTGTTATTTAGAAGTTTTTCATCTGGAGTATTCTTTGCTCATCACAAGATTTTTCTATAAGGATTTTAAAAATATATATTTAAGATGGTCTTAATGAATAGTATTAAAAATATCAGGACGAATGATTTGTGTGAAGAAGTTTTAATAAAAGGACATATTTTATTAAAAAAAATATCCATAACAAGAGCCTTTATGTAAAGGTTCTAACAGAATACTGATTGTGTTGTTTTGTGTTGCAGAAGAGCATGAGGAGGATGACACCCCCAAGCCAGAATTCAAACCCCCACCCACAGTGCCCAAAGAAGACAACAGAATGGGAGCCAACAAAAAGGTCTACTTTGTCTGCAACGACCGTAAGTGTCACAGTAGCAAAGTGTGTGCATGAAATCTGCGGTTGGCATGAAGTTAGAAGTTTGTGTGTTAGTTTTGGTTAGAAGTAGTTTTAGGTTAGAAGGTTTCAGGTGTTTTAGTTATATTAGTACAGTAGTTTTAAGTTACAGCAGAAGCATATTTTGATAGCATGCCCCCTTATTCTTTCCATTCTTATGCTTTGTTTTCTATCTCACTCACTCTCGCTTATGGTATTGTCGTTTCGATTAGGTGTTAGGTCCTTTATAGTCACAGAGGCGTCTCTGTGAAATTCGGGTTGCTACCAACTGGAGAGCGTGTCGCAGCCAGAGGCACGCCACCCAATTAAAAAAAGAAATTGCATGCGATTTTTGTGTGACTGATGAGGAAGGAAAGGGAAGGGGTATATTTTGACCAAATGACAACTTTGTCATTGCCACTGGGTTAACGTGTGCTAAGTGCATGAGCACACGGGACCTCGGTTTAACGTCATATCCGAAAGACTCCACGGTCAGACCGCAAGGCCTAGTGTAAAGTGAGAGGAAAAATCCTCTGTACCCAGGTTCGTACTCGGGTTTACTTGACACGAGGCGAACGCGATACCTCTGTGCCACTCTGCACCTGTGAAGCTGCTGTTTGATATAAAAATGCTGTAACATTTTAATGTGAGAGTGTGTGTGTGTTTGTTTTTTCCAGCGGGAAAAGTGTGGATCAAGCTGCCTCCAGTGACTCCAGCACAGATTAGCAGTGCCAGACAAGTCAAGAAATTCGTGACTGGTCGTCTGGATGCACCGGTGAGTTCACAGTTCACATACGCTGAAACCCATGTGCATTATCCCATCGGCAATCCAAAAATAATAATCTGGAAGTAAGAAATATGAAGGCGTGTACACATTCAAGTGCAAACCCATCCACATATCCCATCAGCATATATCTTACTTCCATTTTTAATTTTTTTTTATTTTATTGCGGGTGGGATATTTCTGATGTGTTTCCGTGTATATGTGCAGAAGGCCTTAGGAAGGAATCGCTTCACTTGTTCTCTATCCTCTTGCAAAGTTGTTGCGACACCACAGAACACTTGAAAGAAATATCATTTTCAATATTCCCTGACTGGTTGACGAAGGAGAAAAATCTGCATTCGAAGCAGGCATGTGTGAAACTCTTTCGTCTAATATCATCAATGGTGAACAGATGTTAAATAAACCACTGAACTGAACTGATGTTGAAACTGCTGTCAGAGTCATTTTTGCTGTTCTTTAAATTTGTTCATAAAAGAATTGGAAGTGAGGGTGAATAATTTACATGGGAAAGGATAGAAGTAGTGAGAAAAATGTTTAAAAATGATGTTAAAACTTCTTTTTTTGTCAATGATTTTTTAAGGTTAATTGATGCATTTTGGTTGTGTGTATACTATGGTCTAGTTTAGTTTGCGCTGTCTTTACTTTGCTTTTGCAGAATGATATACATTGCATTCTAAACACAAATAATAGTCCCAAGAAATTGTTCTTGAGATGTGAAGTCATTATCATGAACAATATTCCATACTTATAATCTGATTGTATTTTGATCGTTTTAGAAAATCACAAATGCCTTGTTGATATATAACAAATTGAAAAATCCTGCATTTGTATAGTTATGATGACAGTTCCTGCTATGAATTGCTTTCACTCCAATAATGTTGTTGCTGTTGATAAATGTGTAACCAATTGATTTCTCAAAGTGAGGACTTTATCATTTACATGGTGCCGTATCTTTCTATCACAGATTGTGACTTACCCCCCTTTCCCTGGGAATGAAACCAACTACCTGCGTGCACAAATCGCCCGCATCAGCGCAGGGACACACATTTCCCCCCTGGGCTACTACCAGTTTGACGAGGAGGAGGAAGAGGAGGAAGAGGGAGAGGGTAGGAAAACCCCCACATATGTTTGTTGTTGATATTTTGTTCTGGTTAGGTAATTTGTATTGGTTTGATTTTTGAACACTGCAGTGTGTAGTAGCACGGGCGGATGGACTCATTAAGACACATTCATAGACAGACTAGCCGACAGATAGACAAACAGACAGACTGATAGACAGACAGACAGACAGATAGACTAGACAGACACACACACACACACACACACAAACACACAACACACACACACACACACACACGCACACACACACACACACATAAGCAAACATGATACATTCATTATAGTTCTCTCCTCTCTCTTGACACACACTCACTCAAGCACACGGATGCACTGCATACGCACACACATGTTTTTACACACATACCTGCTTGCATGCATATACTTCCACATTTACACAGTGTATCACTCATTAGGCCATATACACATGTCTTCTCTCTCTCTCTGGTTCTGTAGCTCTCTCTAGAAAAAGCTGCACAGACAGATGTGGAACTCATATATGTGTACATGTTTTTACCCATATACTTTGAATTTACTTGCATGACATTAAACTTCCACATTTACACAGTGTATCACTCAATAGGCCATATACACATGTGAATGCAATTTAGTGCAATGCAATAGAATATAAGGAAACCCCCTGATGGCAAACAAAAAATGAGCAATACAATATGAATGGCCCTAAGTAATAAAACAAAATGCAATATACAATGCAACATAACAAAAATACACCATGATACAAAACTCTAGAATGCAATTTACTACAGTACGATACAATAGAAAGAAGAACCCTGATGAGAAGCAAAGAATCCTTTACAATATTTGGTGTTTGCAGTACTGTTATACAGACAAACCTCTATTTTAAGACTTTCAAAATGTCCGGAAAAAAAAACAAAATTGGAGGGGTCGTATGACGGAGGTTTTCACTGGCAGCCGTAGAAAGAAAAAGTTCACTTTCATACTCTCTTCTTCATGCACACATACAATGACATATTAAAACTGGATTTGGGTCTTTAAAATCCGAGGATGGCGGCGGAAGATATTAAGCTATTCTCTTTGCCGAATTCTTTTAATCACTCCACTCTCGCAAAGTTGTTGCATGCAATTTAGTGCAGTGCAATAGAATATCCTAGGAAAACCCCTGATGGCCAACAAAACATGGGCAATACAATATGAATGGTTGTTTCCCTTTAATAAAACAAAATGCAATATACAATGTCGTAAAAACCAAAATACACCATGATACAAAACGTTCTAGAATGCAATTTACTACAGTACGATACAATGTGAAAGAAGAACGGTCTCTGATGAGAAGCAAAGAAGCTTAACAGAGGGTCGTATATTAGGGGTTTGGTACTTTACAGTACTTTATAGACAGAGGTGACTCTGTGAATTTTGGGTTGCTCACACCTGGAGAGCACGTCACAGCTAGAGGCGTGCCACCCTTTTTGGGAGTGGTAATGGTGGTACATTTTGACCAAATGACAACTTTTTCGTTGCCATTGGGTTTAACGTGTGCTAAGTGCATGGGCACATGGGACCTCGGTTTATCATCTTATTTGAAAGACTCCACGTTCAGACCATAAGGCCTAGTGCAGAGTGCGAGGAAAAATCCCCTGTACCCAGGTTCAAACTCGGGTTTATTGTACACGAGGCGAACGCGTTACCTCTGTGCCTATGGACGACCTGATGTAATAAAACACAATGCAATCGGCAATGCAATATAACAAAAAACTGCACATCATGACACAAAGCTCTAGAGTGCAATTTAAGATGGTAAGAGATTGTGCCATTTTCTCTTCCAGCTCGTGACCACTTTGTGACCAACCTTGACTTTGAAGGGATGCCTACGCGTGACCTGACTGACTCCTCACTAGCCAACTGGGTGCATCACGTGCTACACATTCTGCCTCAGGTCAGCTGCATTTGGACATTTTTAACTCATTTGCATCGCAATGATTTTGAATTATTAACCCCTTCACTGCTGAGCCCGTTTCCGGTTCCGGGGCAACCATTTGCCAAGCCGTTTTAGGTTGTTACGTCTATCGCAAAAAATTCTGAATAAAAGTGCATATTACCTACACTTTTCTGAACGGGAATTGAATATACTATCCTTTGAGAACACTCTCACATGCATTCAAGCATACTGCGTAAAGCATATGGATAGAAAAAGGGAAACTCTTAGAATAACCCTATGATGGATATTTCCGTGATGGGGCAGTTTATAGGTTACCGGAAGTTGACGGAAATATCCGTGACGGGGCAGTGAAAAGGTTAAAAAAAACTCACAAATCACTCCAGCCATACACACAAGCAAAACACACATAAACAAAAGGAGAAATGAAAGAAGATTAGGGTTTTTTACTTCAGGTTTAGACATAGGGAAGTGGTAGATCAGACTTTTTTATATATAGAAAAACTACACCGATTGGTGTCCCCACAACAAACCACTACAAAAGCAAAGTCAGAGGCAAATAATGTGGTCTAAGGGAGCGAAGCGAGTTTAGAAGTGACCAGGGTATGGTGTGCACACAGATTTACTTTCCTTGAAGCAAATGCATCAAATTGACAGCTACCTATTAATTCCGGACATATATGGCTGGAACGACTTGAATGAGTTAATAGATTAGTCATACCACAGTTTTGTTGAAACAAACAACTTTTATACATTTTCAGCAAATACATTCAAATTATTACCATAAAACTGTATTTTTTACGAGAGCAGTCCTTAATTAAAAACAAATATCTTGATTTTTTAAAATATTTGATAACTTAGTAGACACAAGCCAAAAGTGTCTTCATAAAAAATCTGTGACACCACAACTTCATGGAGAATATAGAAAGAAAGAATAAAACAGTTAACTGCATGTTTGTCTGTTGCGAGGTCTGAGTGTGACATTCTGACAGCAAAGGTAGCAATTGTTCTTTTGGAAAGCCAGACTATTTTGACAAGA
>JAGGCT020002178.1:0-27500 GCA_017654935.2 Phymorhynchus buccinoides
GAAGGTATCACTCAAACTTAAATTTTGAAATTAAAAAAGCCTAAAATCATGTAATTAACAGTTTTTACTATAACAGCTTTAAAATTATCAATTCATTAACAAATTATTAATATTGTTTTTATATGCACCTTCTTCTTAGACCGGCTAAACATATGAAAAATTAATCATGTCAATTTATTGTTTCCGTAAAGTGGGACGTAACTCTTTACACCATTGTGGGTAAGAGCATGTTCAAAATGTATGTGGTGGTGTATCATGGTAACTTTGTAGAAATATGAAGATATGGAGGTATTTTTATGTTGTTGTTTTTTATTTCACTTTTTCCAAGGACAGAAAATGATAAGAAAGACAAAGATCGTCAATAAATATTCAAAAACTCATATTATTGACCACAACATCATGAAAACTCAGTATGCGGTCTTTTGAAAGACGTGCAAATGAACATGGGCAAAATTTGACTGAAATTTGCTTTATTTCGAGAGATAATTGGCATGGGCTTCTTACCCCGGTATGATGAGCTTTCTACCCCGTCTTCCCCTACTGGTATTTTATTTTATTACATTTTGGGTCTTTGTCCAGGAGATTTTTAAAATTGTTAATATCATACTAACAATTATGTCTATCAGGTGCAAGTTTGGTTTGAACTGGAGTTAGGGAAGTTTCACAGAAAAAGGCACTGCGCACACAAAACGGTTTTGACTAACTGTATTCGTAAGAAACGAATTTACAAAACTTAAGCGAAAAAATATCACACAAGCTTGTGTCTGGTTTGTGGAATATTAATTTTTTATTATTATTTAGCAACATTTATATAGCGCTTCACCTTTAAGCTCTAAGCGCTTTACAATTGCCCTAAAATTATTCATATTAAAAACAACCGCTTGCATACCTACACACTATCCTTCACATTCTTACACACACACACATACACATGCGCACACAAAGAAATATGTACATATTAAACTAAATATAAATAAAATACATATACATAATAAAATAACAATTTACAATCAAATTACATTAAAAAATCAATTTTCAATTTACATAAACAAGCTACACATTCACAATGACCGCAAAAGTAAAGTATACATATAGGTACACACAAGGTTCACAAACATTAAAAAATAGAGAAACACGCTCATAAAAGCAAACTAAGACATACTCGTATTCACCGCACTCACGGGTTTAAAACCGACGACAAAAAATAGATTTAATGTAAAACAAATTAAAAGAAAATGTATTTTTCAACCAAATCTTAATTACCGAAACCCGCCTTGGCATAAGGCATTCCTAGACCAGTTAACATAAGCTAGAACACCAAGGCTACATCAAAATGTTGTTATGTTCTGCATGGTTGTGCGGGGATCGTCTTAAGCCATGACAAGCTCCTCGCATAACATCATCAGTCTAAAATCCTCCGAAGTCGGAGTACGTGTGACTGCCCACGTGGCCGGGGTGATCAAAAACGGTCACACACACTACATGTAATGTTATCATCCCTAGCTGGTGCATTTGTGCCATAGTGTTCATGCAAGTGCTTCGGCTGTTGGGATGATCCCTGGAGTCTTTAAGCCAGAGTAAGACAACAGCAACAACAACAACAACAACAACAACAACAACAACAAACAGCCCCACGAAAACGTAACCATTCGGGATAGATTGTCACAAGCGAGTAAGCCTCCGAGTGTCAAGTAGCCTACAGCATAAATCATTTGCATGTTACTTCTGTTTACATGTCCATTCTCCTGCCTTTTTTCAAAAAACACTTTCAAAAAGATTTCCTCCAGACGAACGGTCGGACTTGCTGGACCTATCTATCTCTTAGTTAGGTGCATAACGGCAGCATGACGCATCTGCGCTCATAATTGACAGGAAACTGTCTGTGCGATCGAAGAAGAAGAAGAATACTATACTGCGTCTAAAGGTTAGTTCGGTTTGATTGTTAAACAATAGCAGATAATTTGTTAAAGAATACTACTACTTCTTCTACCAGTAGTAGTACTACTATTGCTGCTGCTGCTGCTGCAGCTGCTGCTGCTACTACTACTACTGTTGCTGCTGCTGCTGCTACTACTAATACTACTTCCCATGTAGGCTACCCCAGATGGGCTTTTTGGAAATAATAAAACCTTGAAACATTGAACTACTACTACTGGGCTACTGCGATCTGCTTTTATTTCTAAACATTAACAGACGAGGTAAAATACGCAAGAACTCACGCAACCACGCATAGGCCTTGCATTTATAGATAATAGACCTACATAATTATACTTAGCAATCTGCACATATATACGCATAGGCTACTGCTCATGGAAATTGAAAGGGCGTGCAGACAAACTCACGAATAAACAAACACGACACATAGGCACACACACGTAGACATGCACACATTTGACATGGATAATTAAAGACAGACGGACGGACACCAAGAAAAACGCGTGCAAGCACAAACACGCACATGCACACACGGCACACGCACACGAAAACATACACACAAGCACACACACACACACACACACACACACACACACACACACACACACACACACATGTGTGTGTGTGTGTGTGTGTGTGTGTGTGTGTGTGTGTGTGTGTGTGTGTGTGCGTGTGCGTGCGCGCGCGCGTGCGTGCGTGCGTGTGTGCGTGTGTGTGTGTGTGTGTGCGTGTGCGTGCGCGCGCGCGCGCGCGCGCGCGCGCGCGCGTGTGTGTGTGTGTGTGTGTGTGTGTGTGCGTGTGTGTGTGTGCGTGCGTGCGTGTATGTACATGTTTGTGTGTGTAGTTTGTGCATTTTCATGTTCTGCTTGTTTATTATTTGATTTCTGTTTTGTTATGGATGGCTTGATGTAAAAAAGCATAATGTAATGCTTATTCGATGTCCATCTGAAAATAAAATTTTGACTTGACTTGACTTGACTTGACTTGACGCACACACACACACACACACACACACACACACACACACACACACACCTCACTCGCGCGTGACACACACACAAACACTCTCACTCATACACACAGACACACAGAGACACTTGCTCACTCGTACACGCACGCACGCACTCACGCACGCACGCACACGCACACACACACACACACACACACACACACACACACACACACACACACACACACACACACACACACACACACACACACACACACACACACACACACACACACACACACACACACACACACACACACACACACGTGCGCGTATAGCCTATGTTTAATTAACTGCACAATCAGAAAATCAAAGCTAAAAGTCAATCTAAACTTTGAGATCAAACATCGACCTAAACCAAACGTCTGAGGCAAGATAATTGTGGAAGAAAATTGTTATTGAACATTTTTCATGAAAAGGGAAAGAAAGAAAGAAAGTAAGACGCTCCTCGTAAACCGGAGAGAGGTTGGATAAAAGTGTGTGTGTGTGTGTGTGTGTGTGTGTGTGTGTGTGTGTGTGTGTGTGTGTGTGTGTGTGTGTGTGTGTGTGTGTGTGTGTGTGTGTGTGTGTGTGTGTGTGTGTGTGTGTGTGTGTGTGTGTGTGTGTGTGTGTGTGTGTGTGTGTGTGTGTGTGTCTTGTCTGTGTGCGTGCGCGCGTGTGTGGCACACAGGTACACAGAATTTCATATTTACATGCGCATGCACATACACACATAAATATACAAAGACAGACACATGGAGATACACAAGACAAAGAAACACACATCTCGCTCCCTTCGTCTACCCCTCCCTCCTCGTTTTTGTCGTCATCATCATCATCATCATCATCATCATCATCATCATCATCATCATCATCATCATCATCATCATCATCATCATCATCGTCGTCGTCGTGTCATCATCATCTTTTAGGCTGCATTCCCCCTCCCCTCCCCTTTCTTTCTTTCAGCTGCAGTGGGATTCCTAGGACAGCTGCTTTCTAGCTGTGAAGTTGTGAAGTTAAACAAAACAAAAAACCCAAGCTAAGAGAGAGACACTGGACAAAAATACATTCCATCACCATCTTCTTTTTGTTTAGCGTCTTCTTCATCAGCATCAGCATCAGCATCGTCGTCGTCGTCATTTACACATATTATTTTGCCCCCATTTTTCTCCTTCAGTTGTGATGGGATTCCTAGGACTGTTGATTTTCCCGTGGGAAGAATCAAGCAAAGATAGAAGAGATATGGTGGTCTTGGTTACTTCATTTTTTCTTATTTTTGTCTTCATCTTTATTTCTTTTTCCTCTTTTCTAAGTGTATCCGACTCTCTCTCTCTCTCTCTCTCTCTCTCTCTCTCTCTCTCTCTCTCTCTCTCTCTCTCTCTCTCTCTCTCTCTCTCTCTCTCTCTCTCTCTCTCTCTCTCTCTCTCTCTCTCTCTCTCTCTCTCTCTCTCTCTCTCTCTCTCTCTCTCTCTCTCTCTCTCTCTCTCGCTCCTTTAAACACTTTGATAAATTCGCATTTTTTCAAGATCTTAACATGGCGCATTTTAACAATGTTTTCAATTTTTCATGTCCCATCCAAGCACTAGATGTGTTTTGTGCAACCTTTCTAGCAGTAATTGAGAAACACGCGCCTCTTAGAACAAAAAGAGTTAAAAGTTCCACCCTTCCCGGATGGCTCACTCCAGAAATAGCTGAAACTATGAAACAACGGGCGCGTTCTAAACATGAATATATATTACTGAAGAAAGAAAAGACTGATTCGCTACCAACTGACATTAAAGCACAAAAGCAACTGGAACTTGAAAACAAAGAATTAGAATATAAAAAGCTAAGAAATAAAGTCAATGATCTCATTCGGGACTCTAGAAAACAGCACTTCAATAAATTGATATCAACAAATCGTGACACATCTACATTATGGCGAGCCATCATCACAAATAAGTCCAAGCACAATTCACTAAATAGCTTCAATTGGTCGCCAGACTCATTCAATAATCACTTTATACACATAGCAGATTCTATAGGGGTACCTGACCCAACACACCCCGAAAACGAATACTGTCCTTCGTCCTCTCTTCAAACCTTTTGTAATAGTAACATAAAACCTGGTAATGCATTTAAAATACCTTCACTTGCTGTTCACGAAGTTGGCTCCCTTATCTCAAAATTGAAAAATAAAAAATCTATGGGACCAGACAAAATCAGTAGCTCTCTCTTAAAACTTGCACTTCCCTACGTAGTAGAACCTCTTACCTTCATATATAACACATGCCTAGAACAAAACATAGTACCACCTGGTTTAAAATCAGCAAAAGTTATACCACTGCCTAAATCCAAAGATGTTTCTGACCTAAACAACTTTAGACCCATTTCTATTCTTACAGTTCTATCTAAACCTCTTGAAAAACATGTTCATAAACATCTAATGCAGTATCTTGAGGACAACAATCTTTTCCATCCTTTACAATCTGGCTTTCGGCATCACCATTCTTGTCAAACTGCCGTAGTTCGTCTTTGTGATACATGGCTTTCAGCAATTAACCGAAACAAAATGACAGGTGCTGTATTTCTTGACTTTAAGAAGGCATTTGATCTTGTGAATCATAAAATATTATTACAAAAGCTAGCACTATGCCTGCAAGACGAAAATACAGTTTCTTTTTTTACATCCTATCTTACTAACAGAACACAGTTTGTCCTAAGTAATGGTGCAGTTTCATATAATAAGATAATTAAGACTGGTGTGCCGCAAGGATCTGTTTTAGGACCCCTCCTGTTCTGTTTATTTATTAATTACCTACCCCTTTCAATATCAGATGAAAGTGTCTCATGCGATCTGTTTGCTGACGACTCCTCCCTCCACTCTAGTGCAGCTTGTTTATCCTCCATTCAAACCTCATTACAAACAGCTTTAACTGATGTTTCTGCCTGGTGTGACCAAAACCTGATGGTCATCCACCCTACAAAAACCAAAAGCATGGTAATTACTTCAAGACAAAAACATCAGAACGAACCTCTAAATCTCAAAGTTTATTTAAAGGATAACATCATTAACCAAGTAAAAGAGCACCGCGTCCTGGGTGTGATCATAGATGAAGAACTGAAGTGGCAGACCCATATTGAGACGGTAGCACACAAGCTTGCACGTAGCCTATTCCCACTAAAAAACCTTAGACCTTTCTTAGATACAGAGGAACGCAAATTATTCTTTCATGCCCACTGTCTCTCTCATGTCAACTATGCATCTGTAGTTTGGGATTCTACCGCCAAATGTCACCTATTAAAACTCAATTCTATCTACAAAAGAGCAGCTAAAATTATTCTTCCTGACGCAAACCTCACCACATCAGAAAAACAAGCAAAATTAAACATCCTTCCGTTAGATTCACAATTAAAGTACAACAAAGCAATCATCATGTACAAAGTGCATAATGACTTGGTCCCACAATACCTAAAATTATTAGTTACGCCGGCATCACATCGTTATGGTTCCAGCAACTACATTTTGCCAAACACTAGAATTGACAAATACAAATCAAGTTTTGCCTTCTCAGGTTCCTCAATTTGGAATTCCCTTCCCTCTGCCATTCAGTTATGCCCTTCCATCTCACGATACAAAAAGATGGTGCGGGCAAACATAATTTACAGCCCTGCTTAAATCCTGTGTCATTTTGAACGCACACTGTATAACTGTATTGCCTTGTGTACACCTACATGTGTATGCATGGTATATGTCAATTGATTGTTTACATCTCAGTTTTATGCTTTGTTTATTTGTTTGCCGTTAAACTGCTTGTTAAATGTGTTTGGATTGACGTTGCTTTCACCTCCTACTTGTCATCAATTATTTGTTTCACTATGTGGGTTTTTTGTGTGTGGTTTTTATGTATGTATAAACAATGTATATGTGTATGAGAGAGAGTCAGAGAGAGAGAGAGAGAGAGAGAGAGAGAGAGAGAGAGAGAGAGAGAGAGAGAGAGAGAGAGAGAGAGAGAGAGAGAGAGAGAGAGAGAGAGAGAGAGAGAGAGAGAGAGAGTATACAAATGTTTTTTGTTTGTTAAATGTTTTCTTAAATTTTTCTTTTATCCAAGGACAGATTGTAAGAATAGGCATCGCCTAAAATCTTTATCCTTGTCAAATAAAGTTTTCCAGTGTCCAGTGTCTCTCTCTCTCTCTCTCTCTCTCTCTCTCTCTCTCTCTCTCTCTCTCTCTCTCTCTCTCTCTCTCTCTCTCTCTCTCTCTCTCTCTCTCTCTCTCTCTCTCTCTCTCGTTTCCGCGTGTTCTTGTATGCTGGTATGTTGTTAGTTATTTATTCACTTTATTATTATTACTTTTTTTTTCTGGCCCAACCCCCCTGTTCCCATTTGACACGGGCACATGGCCTAGATCAAATAAACCAACCATTTCATTTATCTCTGAAGAACCAAATCAAGAGGTTCATGGACAAGATGGTGTTTCTTTTTTCTCTTCCTCTTTCTTCTTCCTCTTCATGAATATTTATTTCTCCTTGTTTTTATTTGTTTCATTCTTTCAGCTGTATGGAGGTTTTTTTTGCAATTGCTGATTTTTGCGGTTGAAAAAAACACCCAACAAACAAACAAACAAGCAAAGATAGAAGACGGAGGTCTTCTTCTCCTTTCTTCTCCTTTCTTCTTCTTCTTTCTTTCTTCTTCTTCTCTCTCTCTCTCTCTCTCTCTCTCTCTCTCTCTCTCTCTCTCTCTCTCTCTCTCTCTCTCTCTCTCTCTCTCTCTCTCTCTCTCTCTCTCTCTCTCTCTCTCTCTCTCTCTCTCTCTCTCTCTCTCTCTCTCTCTCTCTCTCTCTCTCTCTCTCTCTCTCTCTCTCTCTCTCTCTCTCCGTCTTCCAGCCGTGGTGGGGTTCCTAGGGCTGGTGCTGTTCGCTGGCGAAGTGAAGAACCAGGCCAAGAGGGACATCGGGCAGGAGGACAGCATGGGCAGTTCTTGTGACTCTGTCCCCGCACAATTAATATATATCCAAATTTCTGTAAATTGTGTTTTCTGAGTAATTCCAACCATTTTGAAGAGGGTTTTTTTCCAAGCATATCATTGTTTGTAAATATTTCTACGTGAATTTAAAGCATCATTCAGTAGGAAACCTTAACATTCATTTCATTACAGAAAAAGAAATACATTGAACAATACAACGTGTCCATTTGAAGGATTCATAAGGAACAGACATTAATTATTTTGTGACGTTAAGTACGGCTCGTGCATCAATTATACTATGATAACTATTCATCAAACAGTTAAAATCAAAAGAAAAATCCAAACCAAAAGCGGTAACTCTTTAACAATGTTACAACCTCACATTTTCATGATTGAATACATGTGTGGATATTTCAGAGTTCGTGTTTCCTGCCAGAACTTTCCTCATATTCATTTTATGTTCATTCGCCAAAAATGACAAAGGAGAATCTCCAAAACAAAAGAGCTATTTCACAAATGTTGCATTATAACTTCTCACAAATTGTGAAAGTACTCATATTGTTATGGACGGCACCAAGCCCAAATCGGATCGCACAGGGACTCATAGCACGACCACAACAAAATGAATCTCTGACCTGCAGCAGGTTATCATTAAAAATAAATAGGCCTAGTGTCTATTATGCTTGGCTTTTAGCAATGTCCATCTGGGAGAATCAACCAATAACACAACTGGAGAGAAGAGAGCAAGAACTCATTCATTCAGCATCCATGACCAAAAGGGGTCTTACCAACATCATGCTTGCACATGGTTTACTGAAGCATTTTCCCGGGAAGAATACATTCTCTCTGATCATCACATATGATATTAAAATCAAGAAAACCACTGCCATGAAGAATCTGAGACAGTTATTGCTCATCTTTGTGAGATTTTGTTTTAGTCTTTTTTTTTGCATTTTCACTTCTTTCTTTTTTTAAATTATGTGCGCTTTTTTTTTAATGGCATAAGGGCTACTTGTTTAAAATTTGAGAGAAGAAACAATTTCTAAATGTCAGATGTTTTGGTTTTTTTGTTTGTTGTTTTTACAATGTTAATTTATAGTTATGTGCTCTTTTTTGTCGCTTGATGCATTTTAATTTAGGATAAGGCAGTTTCGTAGAGTAGCAAATTAGGCAAAGATCTTTCGCTTACTTTGCTCTTACTGACCCATAAATTGGTATTCCATTCAGCAGAATTTTGTTTATAGCTTGATTGGTTTTGTATATGATTTTTAAAACTATGACGAAAAAAGGACAAAGCAGGTTGGGGGGAGGGGGTGGTGGTTAGATTTTTAGTAAAATGTAAATGTGTTTATGTATATTGTCATTTACTTTCGAAGGCTTTTATTATATAGCCGAAATGCATTCTTTTACTACTACGCTTTTTGCATATTCTTTTACTATGAGGATTATTTTGTTTGTGTGACACAAATTCGCTATGGATATTAAAGAATTATGTACTATCATATCTGTGTGTGTGTGTGTGTGTGTGTGTGTGTGTGTGTGTGTGTGTGTGTGTGTGTGTGTGTGTGTGTGTGTGTGTGTGTGTGTGTGTGTGTGTGTGTGTGTGTGTGTGTGTGTGTGTGTGTGTCAAGTCAAGTCAAGTCAAGTCAAGTGTGTCAAAATTATCTTTATTGAGGATAAAAGGAATAAGCATTACAGCTTTTTTTACATCCTGTCCTCAAGAGAACAAAATGTGTGTGTGTGTGTGTAGGACAAATGCGAGTGCACAGAAAAAAGAGTGCACAGGATAAAAACATTGTGTTTTACAAAGCATCACGAGAAAGCATACAATTCTTAATTAGACAAAAATATACACATGAAACTATTTACATAAAATTCAAAATAATACGATTCATAAATTTATATATGCATATGCAACTAGAGAAGAAGTGTGTGTGTGAAGTGTGAGAAGTGTGAATGAGTGTGTGTGTGTGTGTGTGTGTGTGTGTGTGTGTGTGTGTGTGTGTGTGTGTGTGTGTGTGTGTGTGTGTGTCTGGTCAAGTCAAGTCAAGTCGAAATTATCTTTATTGAGGATAAAATGAATAAGCATTACAGATGTTTTTACATCCTGTCCTCAGACTGGTGGAAGCGGCAGGTCGTTGTTGACAGGCTCCTCAACCTCTCTGAAGTCCCGCGGGTCGCTCTCTGGGCCGTCAGCACACTGTGCAGTGGGTGGGATGGGTCGGCGAGGATAGCCCGGATCCGCCTGACTGCTTTCCTGTCGTGGTGGGCCTACAGGTCAGTCACTGGACGCCCGATGATGTTGCTGGCGGTTCTGGTCAGCTTGTGCAGTCTGGAGGCGTCTGCCGCACGCAGGTTGCCAAAGAAGCAAAGGGTGTTGTAGGTCAGGATGCTCTCCACCATGGCCTGGCTTGGTAACATCATCAGGATGGCGGTCTTGACGTTGAATGACCTCAACTTCCGAAGGAAGTAGAGGCGCTGGTGCCCCTTCTTAAGGATGGCAGCGGCGTTCCTGGACCAGTCCAGCTTGGAGTCGAGAGACGTGCCCAGGTACTTATATTCCTGGACACTTTCAACCTGGTCACCATTGATCTGCAGAGGAAGAGGAGCAGGAGGGTTCTTCCGGAAGTCAATAATGACTTCCTTTGTCTTGCCGACGTTGAGAAGCAGATGGTTCTCCTGGCACCAGGCAGCCATGTCAGCAACAGCAGATCTGTAGGCTGTCTCGTCCCCCTGCGTCACCATGCCGGCAATGGAGGTGTCGTCGGAGAATTTGATCTGTAGGACTCGGGGCTCCCCACACCTGCAGTCAGCCGTGTAGAGTAAATAGGGCAGGCGAAAGGACGCACCCCTGAGGAGCACCCGTGTTGGGACAGGGCATGACCAGACGTCGGTGGGACCGGCGATGCGTACACTCTGCCGTCTGTCAGCTGATTGGAAATTCTAGTCCATGAGGTCCAGAGTGCCGATGAAGTAATAATAGCAGTATGACTTGCCTTCTCAGCTGACTGGGAGTCATAGTGGCAAACTGAAACTTCTTCTTCTGCGTTCCCAGGCCACTCTGACCATAATGGCCACATGTAGTCATTTACTGTATGTGTCCTTGTGGACAGGGACACTGTGGCCATCTTCCAGAGAGAGTTTCCAACCACTCGAGACTGAAGACAGGCTTCGTTGATTGATTTATATAGGACCAGCTGCGTGTGTTCAGACGTTTGAAGCAGCTCCTGACCTCAGATTCGTCCAGCCGTAATGGCAAGCTGTCTTTCTTTGCCACTTCTCCCAACACCTTCGTCTGCTCAGTGCGGAAGTCCTGCTGAACAAACCTGGCAAAAGATGTTCTTTTTGGCCAGGGCCTGGCTGTCCTGGGTGCTGATGGCTTTCTTGGATGGTCTGATGCCAGTCATGGTGCGCACGCCCTGCCACAGCCAGCTGGAGTTGCCTGAGCTGAAGGAGTCCTCCACCTTCTCCTTGTAGCGCTGCCGACTCTCAGCGATCTTGTCTTTCAGCTCCTTCTGTTGGTTTTTGGTTCCCTGTTCGTCACCTTCGTAGAACAGTCTCTGCCTGTCTTCCACAAGGTCTTGGCTGGCTGGGTCACTGTAGATTAGGGTTGTTTTGATTTGTTTTTGTTCTGTGTACGACCTTCAGACCTCGACCAAACAGTATAACAAAATCAAATTGTTGATTGTGGATACTAAATGGAAGATGAAGAAGGGTCGGTCTGCGCACCCACTGCACTCGCCTAGAAGGCCTCACTTGCAGTGAGCTCTCTTAATTACTCTGCTTCCGGTTGCAGACGACACATGTACAAACAACACTACACTATTTATAACGAGAAAATATTTTCTGGTAGGCCCTATGATAATGGTCGAAGTCTGAAGGTTGGGTGGTTGTTTTTCTTTGTTGTTGATTGTCAAAATTTCTACTTGAGACCTAACTCTTCCTCTTTTCGCCATCTTTTCCTTTTTGCTCTCTGCCACACAAAGTCCAGAAAGTTTTGCGGAAACGCGAAGCCATGAAGAAATAAACGAAGAAATTGAACGTGGAGTTGACAAACGAGAACATCTCCGCTATCCACACTCCGGCCAAATACAAGTTATGGTATCGTCGACCGGACTTCAGCTCCGGGAAGAACAGGTTACTGAAACGAATCAACATGACCGGAGTGATACACGCGATAAAAAAGACGGACACACACACCAACGTCTTCGTCACAGCTACTTCTTTTGCAGAGATCCTTGATGGCGTCATTTCTGACCGCCACGTCATCGCCTGACGTAATTTGATGACGGTGATGATCGTTGCTGTCGTCACCACCGTGGTTTCAATGGCGGGTAAGCTCAAACCGAACAGGAAACTGTGAAGATGGTTGATGAATTCTTTATGTCGTGCGTAAAACTTTCCGTCCACCAACGTTATAATAACCACACCGGTTACCGGATCGCGAAAGCACCCCACGTGATACCGAAACATCACAAAGAAATATAAAGTAAAAATCACAACACTGGTTACGACGATGATCGCTGCCATAGTTCTCGTTCGAAGGAGAGTTTGAAATTTGAGAGGATCGACGACACAGAGACAGCGTTCCGTAGCAACAATGGCCGACAACAGGTGGGAAACGTACGAGGCGGCGATAAAAACGAGCAAATTATTATTGGCCACGAATGTCGCAACAGGACCGAATCTTTCTCTCGCTGCGGTAAACTGAACATAAACTTGTTCGCCGTGCGTAAGTGTAGAAATGGTCAGATGAATCTCATCAGCCAAAGACAGAGCAAAGAGACAGAGGTTCACACGATCCCGGAGGCCATGTTTGTAAAACACCACCATGTTGATGACGTTGGCAGGTCCACCAATGAGAAACAGCAACACAAGCAGGTTGTTTTTGATTCGGTAAACCACCGTTTCCGTTTCCTCGCTGATGAGGTTGTCCCGGTTGTCCCAAGGTATAAACTCCATCTGACTGAAGATAACGGGGACGCATTCGTTATCTCCCACCAATGAGACATTTTGTTCAACGATAATTGAGTTTGTCAAGGATAAATTAGTTTGTGGGGTTGCAGTTTCTGTCATAATGCTGGACTTCCGTAAATGAGAAGAACAGGTCAGGTCAGGTCAGGTCAGGTCTGGTCAGGCTAGGTAGGACATCCAGGCCTCGTGGCCTCTCAAGTGACCTTTCTCTTGTTGGTTGTTTGTTTTTGTTTTCTTTGTGTATGCGGTTGGCACAGCTGTGACGATTTTAGCAGAGTAATCAGTCGTAGGTTAATACGGGTTAAGAAGCTCATGGTGGGCCCTATTCTTATAAACATTTGCTTGTTTCGTGCACATAGTTGGTCCAGAAAGCCTCTGAAACATTGTAAGCTATGCAGAAATAGTTATTTAATCTATCCTCACATTTTCAGGCGAAACAAAATTGGATTTTGAGAGAAAACGCTTTTTTTGGCGAGCATATTGCACAGGAGCGTTTTACCCCATAGGCGAAAATACACCCACCCCAGGTCAGGGAAAAAAGCCCATGGGCTTTTCTTCACCTGATACGAGACTAAGCTTAAAGGTCACCATCTCCCAATGTGCCACGCTACTAGATTTTCCCTGCTGATTAATTTTGAAAGAGAAACATGTGCTTAATCGTAATCCGCTGGCAAGAAAGTCTGTATGCACGTCAATCACACTGCAACAGGGAGGTACTTCCATGCCATGGCTCACACATACTCCTTTCTGTTGATTTCCTCTGCATCGTACCGTGCCCGTATTCTCCTCATCTCCTACAGTTTCTGACGACGATGAGGTCTGACTGCAGGAATTCCCAATCCAGTCCGGATGGAATTCATTTTGACATATGATGTCGTTTGAACCTCCTTAAGCACCGACATGAAAATCGATGGGTGTGCGTGGTAGAAATTGTCTGCAAAGTGCCGATGGAAGGATTCGCAGGCGTTGGTTGTTCTGATGGAGTCAGTCTCAGGGTCAGCCCACACCGCAGGAGGAAAGGATGCCCCCTCTGCTACAAAAGTCGTCAGGATGAAGTCAGAGAAGGAAGTACACCTGAGATCATCAGGTGCGTCATCCATGATGTCAAACGCAACGGCATCCGGGGTCAGAAAGCTCAATCCAAAAAACCGCTTCAGCCAAAGTCCGATTTCGGAACCTGCGGTTTGGTATTCATCTCTCAGACCGATATTCACTATTTTTTTGTACCACGCCTGTGAAAGGTGAAAGTGGCAGCCTTTGATGGCAACAAGCAGCCATACTGCCTGGACTGCTATATGGGCCGCCTTCTGGAAATCAAGGTGGATCGATTGAATTTGCAGATCAAGGTCCTGCTCGCGAACATATCTCGATACAAAATTCTCTGTTTTTGACGGCAGGAGGCAAAACACACAGAGCACATACAGTCCACGATCGAAGGCATGTAAGATGTACAATTGGTAAAAGAATCGCGGGCAAGTTTTAAAGGTTCCATCACTCAACACGTAAATGCCTTCAGCACAGAGTAACCGCAAATTTGAAGCAGTGGAAAACATGATGATCCCAGTTTCGACTTCATTCTTCAAAATCATGTCTTCACCTGCGTTTGACGTTAGACCAAACTCATGGTGGGTCTCTGCGCAGTCTTTTAGCAGCCTTGGGAGGATCTTCCTGCGTTCATAATAAATCACCTTCCGCGCACAATGCAAATCTTTGACATTAATATGTTCTTCAGTATCTCCGACAGCAAGCTCCACTCGCATCAGTTTTGATGTCCGATCAAAAGGTTCATCAGCACCGCACTTCCGACAGTTCTTTCGAAACTCACCCACTGCAACTTCCTTGGCTGTCTTGGCATCATGATCCAGATGTTCATTCGTGAACTGGATGTTCCTGTTCTTTAGGTCAGTTTTACATCTTGCTGGGCATTTGCTGACCGTACATCATCACGTTTTGGGCCACTCTCGACAACCTGTCCTGTCGATACATATATCCATCAACCTCCAGGGCTGGTTTACCTTTGTTGGTAGTGGTCTCACCTATTTCTCTGTCTGCCATTTCAGTCACTTTTCGTAGAGAGCATTGGAATGAAAATGAATGATAAAACTGTCAAATCAAAACATTAATGAACACACTTGCGAATTCACGTAAACGCTTTTTTTTAGTATAATTTCCCTTATATTCTCGTTAAATTCACGTGATTTTTTTCTTTTTCTTTAACGCCTGACGCATTGACGTGAGTGTGTATGATTTCCCTTAAATTCCCTTTAAATTCACGTGTGTTTTTTCTTGAGTGTTTGCATTCATGTGAGTGTTATTTCCCTAACGTGGTGATGTGTTGAATCGTGGACACGCGCGCTTATGGCATACGAGAATCTACTACTATCTGCTAATAGACTAGAAAACACGCGCTCATATGGGCCATCAAAAACGCGCCTATATGGGCTATGAAATGCGCTCATATGGGCACGCTCAGATGGGCGCGCTCATATGGGCTATGCGCTGTTTGGGGCATCTCCGGCTTGAATGACACTGGAAACACCAAGATTCTGTCTGTTTATTGAAGTAAATCATTGTTAGTGTTCATCCTTCCACTCGACAGTTCCTTCATTCTCTCACACTTTCATATGTCATATGTCAACCAACATGTCTTTTTGCATACAGGAAAAAGAAATAAGAATACAGGATACAACATATGAAACAAGTATACATTAAAAACAAAAACATCAAAAAACATTGTATGTCTTGGAAACGTGTGAAATAAACATCAAAGGCAGTTTTTAAAAAAGTAAAGAGGAGGTTTTTGTTTTGTTTTTACACACAGAGAGAGAGAGAGAGAGAGAGAGAGAGAGAGAGAGAGAGAGAGAGAGAGAGAGAGAGAGAGAGAGAGAGAGAGAGAGAGAGAGAGAGAGAGAGAGAGAGAGAGAGAGACAAAGAGACAGAGAGAGAGAGGAATGGGGGGGAATTAATTGACAAGATTCTCATATGGAAACCAGTTTATCTGGAATTGTTCCGATTTGCCTGCTATTGTATTAATGTATCATTCTGTAGCATACCTATTTTGCTAAGAAAACTAGAAACACTGTTACAAGTGGAACAGAACCATTCCACTTGCACTTGTAAATATAGAGCTTTCCCATCATCACAATGAAGTCAATGACTTTGTCCGGATATACATTTTGCTGCACACCAAACAGAATAAAATGCTCAGAAAATGTTAGGTTATCACAATTTGTGCATGCACTTCTTTCAAGATTTAACCAAAAGGAAGAAGTAAATGAACAATTCCATAGTAGATGAGTAATTGTTTCCTCTTCATCTTCACAAAAGGAACACATTGGTGAATCAATACCTTTACGTAGACACAAATAACGATTTGTGGGTAAAATTCGGTGGATAATGCGGGTCTGTAGACATCTTAATTGAATGTCCGAGCTTCTTTGCATACACATAATGAAAATGTTGTTCCAATCTAAATTATCATTTTTTGGGCGTTCATAAAGGAGAATAAAGTCGGTTATGTAGGACGACATGTCTTAGCACACACGCACACACGCACGCACGCACGCACGCACGCACACACACACGTTAGTTCGGTTTGATTGTGCAAAGAATAGCAGATAATTTGTTAAAGAATACCTATACACTATCAGGGCGTCAGTTTGGATGAGCGGCATTTGAACAAAAGTCTCTAGCCCACATAGCCCCGTCTGTTACTTGCGGCATTGCAAGACAGATATTAGGCAGGCTTTGAATTTTGAACGGACCGGCTTAGCTAGCCGCCCAGCTATTTACCCATTAAGCGTCCCCCTAGCTAGCTCCTCTCTAAGCAGAGCATTATGTGGTGACTCGCTGGCGCATTCAACGACGTTGTATTTTTTCTGATGATGGGATTTGATAGCTTCCTGCCACCACTAGAGCGGTAGAGCCGGCTGTTCCTCCGCCATCTTGTAGCACGTGACCTTTTAGAGTCCCGCAGTCGAAGCGAGTGTAGGTTTGTTTTCTACCACCTGCTCCTTCGCGGCGGGGATTTTCCGGACTTTTCATTGGTCCGTCAAATTTCTACTAGTTTGTGCACTGCTAAATAACATTATGTAGCTTGTTCCGTGATTCGATCTTGCAGGTTCCCAGCTCTCTTTTTTTGACTACTGTAAGAGGTGATAGGAAGGTGTAGCAGGTTGGAAGAGTAGGGAATTATTTCAACTATTAACTAGAATTATTAAATAAGTTTAACTTTATCCTTATTGAATTAATATTTGAGTAGGCACAGGCTAAAATAAATTTTGTAACCCAATAGAAATTGGACCAAAATAAACCTAACCTTGTAAATTCTAAACAATTAATATTTTCAAGTGAAACAAAAGTTCTAAGTTGAACAAAAGGAAATGGAGGGAGGAGTGAAAGACTAGATACCAGGGGGTATACCCCAAGAACCAAGTGTTCCAGGCACTTTGACTGTGCCCTCAAAATCTGACCACAAGGTCAAACAAAAATCAAACAAATTAGTTGGAACTCTGACATCGAGAGAATCAAATACAAGTTTTGAATCGGTCCAAATGGATGAATCTGACATATCCGTTGACGACTCACAAAATGAGGTGGTCTTCTGCTCACCTGTGTCCAGGAGGGAGGGAGAACAAATCAGTGAGTCGTCCCCAAAACGAAAAAGAGTGCGCGGACGCAGAGGGTCCTCGGACCCCCTGGAGAAATCTCCACAAGAAAACGAAACCAAAGAAGACTTGATATCAATGGAGGAACCGAATGCTTTGTCTCTCGCACATCTCTAGCAAAATCAACAGAAAGGGAAGAACTTATTGATCAATCAGAACCCCTACCAAACACAGAAAGATTCCAGTTTGAAGAAAACGTAGGGGAGGCGGAGGTCGCATCTATCTGGGGGAATGTCCCAAGTGACGAACCCCGGGTGGATGAGAACACTCAGCCTCGGCCACAACCCAAACCAAGATTCCTAGGAAAGTAGACCAGAACAAATTAGCCCCGTCTACCTTTCTGAAACACCCCATCATTTTGGAAGACATAGGCACAGGCCCAGCAACGTTCCGAGCATTGGGGCGTACCACTAGTTTCCAAATGTGGAAGCAAACAGTAGGGCCAATCATCAGTCAGCAGCCGCTGTCCTACAGTCGCTGGCTGATTGGTTGTCGTTCAGAGCAACAACAAAAACAACTTCTAGCCAAAAAAGAAATATCCGGCATTCAAATCAAATGTAGAATCCCCACAGCTACCACTGAGGGAGTGATAAAAGGAATACCCACAGGAGAAAACATCCAAGATATGTTGCCTCACATCCCTAAAGCTAAAAACGCTGCTCATCTGAACAACAGAGATGACGCAGACTCAAGAGCAGTAAAAATCACATTTAACTTACCCATACTCCCAGAATATGTCAAAATTGATGCTGAGGAGTTCAAGGTACATGTTTATGTTTTACCGCTACGTAGATGTAGGAAGTGTGCCCACTTTGGGCACTCTCAAGATCAGTGTATATCGAAAAAAGATACCTGCACCCGTTGTGCTCAGAGCGGGCATTCAGTCCAAAACTGTACAGCCACAAACATGAAGTGCATCAACTGTGATGGAGGTCATTTTGCAGCCTACATGGGCTGTCCTCAGCACCAAACTCGACTCAGGGCAAACAAGATAAGGGCGGGAGTGTTCGTCCCATATGCAGAAGCCATGAAAAGAGCAAAAGCAGAGCTAGACAAAGAAAAGAAACAAAAGCTAAACCGTAGACCTCCTCACTCTCCACCACCACAAATAGACCCCTCATGGAGAACAGAGGAAACTTTTCATCCTTCCCCTCAGGGCAGCTACGCTGCAGCCCTCAAAACCAAATCCAAAAATCAAAATAATACTCCTCTACAGGTCAACAATAACCAGTCAGAAGCAAATCAACCTATCCTAGAACAAAAAAGAAAGAAAAGAAAACCAGGGAAAATAGGCTAACTAGTGCTAGAGCGACAGCACTTAAACTTCAAGCTAATGCCGTTAAAGCTACCCTCATAAAAACTGTCACAGAAAAAAGAATCAAGGAAGTTGTAGCCGACCAGATCCAAAAACAAACCCAAGTCATGATCTCGTCGATCCAAAACTACATGCAAAAACTGATGGAAACTTACGAAAAGAAACTCAGGGATCAACAACCACCCACTCAACCCGCTCAACCTTCGCCAATTGAGCTAAGCCTAAAACAATATGAAACTTCATCTGCGAACAAACCAGCTAGAGAACAAATCTGGACTCAGGTCCTGATTAGTCTAGCTAAGGCTAGAACTACGAACAAACCAGACTTCTCGATAGTCTAGCTTCCTTGTTCCCCAAAGCAAAGACTGTATAGGGGAAGACAATCTTGCGGTCTCTTTTCCCTATATGAGTAGTGAGGACAGAAACACTGGTTATGTCCCTTTTAAACGTGACACATTTACACGTCAATAGGCCAGTTGAATTCTCCGTTCAAATTCCAGTCTGAGTTTTTTGATAGTCCATCTTACCCTTTTAGAATCTTTGTCCCAAGTCAGTAATGAAGCCTCAATCTCCATGTCTCAGGGTAGCAGCCTGTTTAGACTGGCCACTTTAGTCTGTGGTCCAAGCGAGAGCTCTCAGCCTAGGACCAGACTCATCTTATCAGCCCAAACTAGACTTAATCCTTGAATAATGGCTAGCCCTTTTTTAGTACCCCCGACTAAACCACCAATCGAAACCTTTCCCTTACCAATTAAGTTCCAAGCTTTAAACATACTACAGTGGAATTGTAGAGCTATTTCTACAACAAAAAGACTACTTGATAATTTTTTTAGCAACAAACCCAACTCAATTCCATATTCGTTTACAATCCTTAAATGTAAATTACTTGTCTCTGCCCCGCATAGACGGCTACTGTTATCCACCAGGGATTAGCAACTCAGTAGGATTAATTAAAACAGCAACATACGTAAAAACAAACTTACATTATACCAAAATAACCTCCCCAGTCAACAATATAGAAACAACCCTTTATTCCAATATGATTCAAATAACTTTAAATGACAAACCAACAAACGTTTTAAATATGTACTACCCACAAGGCTGTAATAAAGTTCCAACAGAATGGTTATCATCTGTATCCCCCTCTTGTTCCTGGGTGGTGGTGGGGGACTTCAATGCCCGCCACCCCACCCAGGAATCTAACAGCACTAAAAATACAGGAGGAGGATCCCAACTTCTAGGAGAAATAAACAATGCAGACCTGACTTTACTAAATGATGGAACTAAAACTCGATATCCGGATAGGCCAACAGATAACCAATCAGCCCTGGATTTAACTTTAATCAGTCCTCAGCTTTATATTAATTCAGATTGGAGTCCATTCATAGATCCACTAGGTTCGGGCCACAACCCTATTTTAATAACACTAAGTGTAGCTGTAGATATTTCTGTTTCTGAAGAAGCACTACCAACAAAGTTTATTTACGACAAGGCAAATTGGCAACTCTTTAAACAACTTTAGAAAACCAAACAATAGAAGAAGTAGCTCACCAAGACCTAGAAGTCTACAATAAAAATCTTCATTCTCAAATACTGGAAGCTAGTCAAATTGCCATCCATATGACCTCACAAAATCATGATAATATTAAAACAACTAGAAATAATCCCTGGTGGAATGAAGTATGTGCAGAGGCAGTAAAAGAAAAACATAAGGCCAGCAACAGATTTAATGAATATCCCACCACCGAAAATTTTGATGATAAAAACAAGTACAAAAAAACACAGCAAAAAAATAGTAGCTCAAGCTAAGCTGGAATACTTTACTCAACAAAAACTAGTAGACTATAAAGACTTGGGTAAAGCATGGACAAAACTAAGGAAACTCAAATTAAGCGGTTGTTCCAGGAAAACCAGAGTAAAAATAAACAATAAACTAACCAATATTAACCTAGAAACAGCTAACGCTCTGGCTGGGGTTTTCGGTAATGCCAGTCAGAGCAAAAACTTACCAAAAGCAGAACAAAATAGAAGAAACAGTTTACCAAAACTTACTAAATCTACAGATAATACAAATCCAATAGATGCTCCACTTAAACGTACCGAGCTTGCTATGACCCTTCGTAGTATTAGAAAATTAATAAAGCAACAGGAGGTGACCCCATCTCCTACAAAATTATTAAACAATTACCCCCTTCATACTTAAAGATCTTACACCACTTTTACTCCAGATGCTGGGAGAGTGGAGAGATTCCACAAGCTTGGAAAGAGGCCCAAGTAATAGGGATCCCCAAACCCAGAAAACCGAGGGGAGACCCTAAAAGTTACAGGCCTATCTCCCTGACCCCGCATCTGGGTAAGAATCGTGAAAACACAATTGGAATACTTTTTACAACAAAATAACATTTTGCCCCCATTCCAAGTGTGACGAGGGAATGACCTAAAGGTTAGGTCTCTAGTGAAAGACTTTTAGAGTGTTAACGTTTCAATTAGAACATTTTCCTTTAGCCCACTTCTCTAGGGTGTGGGAGGTGAGCAACTTTCCCAGCCCCTTTTCATCTAATAAATTTATAGTTTTGCCCGGGTTCTGGCTCGTATGAGTGAATGAAATACAAGTGGTAGATTTGCTCTAAATGACAGACAGAGAGACGTAGGTTTTTACATGAAAATTACAAAACTTCCACTCTTATCAGTCTGACCAAAGGGTTCAGAATTATTTGTACACTTGTATTTTATTAACTCACAAATCTTCATAACAGATTATGTAGCAATAAGAAAAGCAGCTCAATGGCGCCAAAACAAAATATGAATGAAAAACAATGAAATCCGAAAGGATTATACAAGACTTTTGTCTGTCTGAAAAGCTTAGCCCCAAGCCGGAAGGGTCACTAATATTATCAAGTGTCCTGGTTAAGCTAGTGTTCTTTGCACTGTCCAAGGAACATAGCTGTGGTAAAGTTCTTCTGTAGGGATCGGCGAGTGCTGGGGTGACTAGGCTTGCTCTTTAGGTGAGAGTAGTTCCCAGTAGTTCTGGATGAGGCGTCGTGGGATGGCATGGCTCAGGCGTGGTCTCCTTGGGGATTCTGGGTGCGGTGGCGACTTGGCGGCGGCCCTGTCTTCTTGCTTGTGAGTCAGGGATAAACGTCCTGACCACGATGCCCGGCTGTAAATCACAGGAGAAGGTGGGTGTAGATCTCTATGGATTAGAGATAATGGTCTTCAGCCAGCAGGGATTAGTGGATCCCAACCGGCTAGGAGGCCGCCCTTGTACAATAGCACTATGAAAAATAACATCAATTTCAGTTGTCAAACTGAAATAAAGCATGCCATGTGTACTTGAATCAACTGTTATGATTCAGTAACACTAGCCAGCAAATATCACTCTCAGTCCAACACTTGGAATGGAATGTAAAGGGTGAATAAACCAAAAGCTGCAAGTTTGCACCTAAGTAGTTTCACACATACACATAGATAAATAAAAGTACTAGTAGGCATAGAATCCGGTTCTTGTACCAAAAGGGTTAAAGTCAAAATCAAACACAAAAATGAATAAGTGCACATAATTAGAACAGCATAATTATTTACCAACTCTTTTCACTGACACCTCTATTATTTACTCAACATGGAACATAGGATCTAGATCAAAAATAGAATCAAACAAAAATAAATCTCAACCAAATATTTTACACCCCAGCCACATTCAATAGTACTTACTAGTTGGGCTAATAGAAGTACTGGGCAGGTAACAGCAGAGGGTTTGTTCCTACAGTGTTGACTCGGCCAGGTTTTAGATTGCTTGTCACAAGACTAAGAGAATGCTATAGGTTTTTGCCTCCCACTATGCATTTCCCACTTGATTTTAAGCCTAGAGTGCTTTTCATTGGCTGACTAGTAGACAAGAAAGAATGCGACAGATCACACGCACTAGTTTAAACAGCTGCCACATTCCTAACATCCCTACAGCTGCGACTGACGCATGTCAAGATTACTTCAAAAGAGCACGATTGCTGCGAGCTGGGAGTTCTGTGATGTCACACGACCTTCGCCGTGTTGATGAGATCAAAGCAGCGGCCGGAATAGTAAGGGGGGGGGGGGGTAGAGGAGAAAGTGGGGCGCCCGGGAAACCTTCCGTCACACCAAGCAGGATTTCGTAAACATAGAAGCTGCATGGAACAAGTAGTCAAATTAACATCCCATGTCAGAAAAGCATTTTGTTGCAGGAAAAAAGTCCTAGCTACCTTTTTTTTTATATCAAAGGAGCATACGACACAGTCTGGCATGGGAAACTACTTCAAAAAGTTAGCAGGCATGGCATGGGAAACTACTTCAAAAAGTTAGCAGGCTCAGTGTCCAGGGTAATACATTCAACTTCATTAAAACTTTCTTAGATAATAGAAACATGAGAGTTAATGTAGGGCAATCCCTCTCGGAAATGCATAGCCTGGACATGGGTGTTTCCCAAGGCAGCATAATTACCCCCACATTATTCAATATCATGTTACATGATATTCAAAAAGTTCCCCTAAAAAACCACTAATATATCCATGTATGCAGATGATATCGCTATTTGGGCTCCCACAAACAGATCTACTAAGAGTAAATACTTTCAAAGATGCCATAGTACTCATCAAAGAAATATACCACTGCAATTGAAACATACTTACGAGACAACGGCTTTACGCTTTCCTCGGATAAGTGTGAATTCATGTTTTTTTTCAAATGTTGCTACTACTAAATTAACAATAGACATTTCAGGACTTAGCAAACAACAATGCTCTCGATTTAAGTTTCTGGGAGTAATACTTACCAAAACTTTAAACTGGCAAAAACACATTTCATATACTATCAATAAAGCTTCAAAAGCCCTCAACTTTATTAAAGTAATTTCAAAGGTAAGATGGTCTAAAGACCCGAAATTTCTTACTCATTTAGTAAGATCCCTAGTCCGTAGCCGGCTTACATACGGGATGGAAGCTTTCCACTCCCGAACACAAACCCAATTTAAACATCTACAAACAGTAGAAATGAAAGCACTAAAAAATAGCCCTATCCTACAACCAAGTAAGAAAGTTAGGAGGAGTGATGTCCCTTGCGTGTTCCGGTCACACACACACACACACACACACACACACACACACACACACACACAGAGTGATACACACACGCAAACGCGCACGCACGCACGCACGCACGCACGCATTCACACACACACACACACACACACACACACACACACACACACACACACTATGACAGTAAAGAGAAAGAGGAGCCGCTGTAGTTCGCTAGCTCGTAATCCGTCATGGTTTGCAAGTTTTCCGTGGGTTGTTTGTGCACTTTAACAAGTACTTTGCCGGAACTCACCTGCGACACACCAGAGCAGGGGCAGATAACGCTAATTGATCGAGTTTCGGGAAAGTGCTATACCCACCCATGCCGTCAACAGATTAGTCTTCAGAGACATAGGGTGGCTTCCCTTACAAAACGTAATGAAACTAAACTGTGCCAATTTCCTGACAAGATGGCCGCTAAAACTGATACAGATAAGGAATTTTATCAAAATATCAACGATCCATTCTTTGATTACTCCACATTACAAACTAAAAAGCCCCAAATATACTTAAGAACTAAAACTATAATGTATTACACCAGGGACCTGTATCATGAGGCCGATTAAAAAATTTATGTTTCCCCAGCAGCTTTTTCGCAGTGGGAGAGGGAGGAAACATATTATTCTAAACAGGACATCAATTTAATAACCATAGCAGCCAAGGAAAGAGTTTTGAGTCAAAACGAACACTTACAATGTTTTACTGACGGCCCAAAAATAAATCAAAAGATAGGTTGTGCATTTACCAACCCAGCACTAAAAATAACAACATCTTTCAAATTAAACGACCACTTTTCCATCTTTAGTGCATAATTATGGGCATTAATGGAAGCAATGTCTTCATAAATAACTTAACTAATCCACCACTTAGCGTCATAATACTCACAGATTCGCTTTTCTCTATACAGGCTCTCAAAGGAGAGACCAAAAATAGAACGGAAATAATAAAATTAAATCAAAATACTCCTCCATCAGATTGCTTTAACCCTTTCGCCGCCAGACATTTTTCAGCCAAAAAATACCATTAAATTTTAACTGGGTAGAGAAAATAAAATATCTGCAATATTGCGAATTCCTCTGTGACATATATAACATTAGGCCTATCCTTACCTCCCAAAATGAAGAAGATAGGGTCTTTGGATAACAGGCCCTGATTTGATGCCTTTTAGTGACATGGGTGTTAAAATGTGACATAGGCGGTGAAAAGGTTAAAAGGTACAAACTTACAAATAACTTGGAGTCCATCCCATAGCGGGATAACAGGCAACGACCAAGCAGATAGAGCTGATAAAAAAAGCAAGGCCGCTATGGGAAATTCTGGAACTCCAATAAATATTAAATTATCCATTTCTGAAACTAAAACTAAACTAAAATAATCAGCAGCTCTCCTTCAATGGACTAGGGAATTGACGATTGCACGACCTTGACATAGAAAGAGGGGTCAACCAATCAAATGCGTGCTAGCGCGCACACCCTTTTACAGCAGAGTGATCGTTCTTAACCTTGGACAGTCTGAACGAATCATGGCGGTTGGAAGTAGCAGTAAAGAGGAATTTGCTTGTGATTTTGTGTGAAGATTACCGTGACAATGGTAAAGAAATGTTCATGGGGTTTGTGCAATTCCGATACAAGATACCCAGAGCGACTGAGAGATGGGGTGTTTTTTTCATCCCATTTCCAAAACCAACCACTAATATGGAGAAATGCAAGCGATGGATTCGTGCGTGTGGCAGGTCTCACGATCAACTGAATGTCAAGAGGATTGCGAAAACTTATAGTGTCTACGTTTACACACACACACACACACACACACACACACCACACACACACAGAGAGTGTCCGATCGTGTATATCGTAATAAACAATGCATGCGTACGCACACACATGCATGCACGCATATGCACGCACGCACGCACGCACGCACATGCACACGCACGCACACACACAGGGGTAAAAGTCAAGGAACTTAAAAATGGCACACACAAACACACAAAATGGTTTTTTTTTAAATGTGTGAGAAAGGGTCAAAAAGAGGGGCGGGTCAGTTAAGTCATGGAATGGGGAGTCTGTGTGCTTGGTTAAAGGGTCAGGGTGGGGGTGGGTGGGTGAGGGGTGTTCGAAGGCCAACTGAAGTTGACAATATTTTTGAATGAAAAAGAAGCAACGAAGGCCTCCCCTGGAAGAATATGCTAAATCTATGATTTAAAATTACATTTCCAACTCTTTTATTTTTCTTTACGCATGCAATAATAATCCGCATCTGAAAACTTAATGACACAGTATACCTCTATCAACTACCACCAGGCACGCGCGCACACGCGCGCGCTTACATAGTCACAAATACATCACACGCATTTGCGTGCAAACACACGTGCACAAATTTATAAATCAGGCCAACTATGTGCGCAAGATTGAACACATAAGCCTTGGCCTATGCAATAATCTGTGTGAGCACATACATGGCATATGTGTACGTGCACACATACATTGCTGCACACATATGTACGAGCCTGTGTACTCATACCTAGGACTTCAAAACATAGACACCCGTACACGCACATAGCCTACTACTACGCACACAAGCATTGGCGCGAGCACTGACAAATCGCACACATTTATGTTTTCTCAATCGTATGCATGCACGCATGCGCGCGTCCCCACACGCATGTACACACGCGCGCACACACATACACATTGGCGCATGCTAAACGTGCATCGCATATGACTATCACATGAGTGTACACCACACACACACACACACACACACACACACACACACACACACACATACACACACACACACACACACACACACACACACACACACACACACACACACACACACAAGTACACACACACACACACACATTGGTACCCACATGCGCGCATACCAAACTGGAACATCCATTATGCTATCGTATGCGTGTGCAACACACACACACACACATAAACACACACGCGCGCAAACACACACACTCCTTCCCACGCACTCACACAAAGGTATATAATTATATACACACACACATGCGTACGCGCACGTTAGATGAATATACACGCTGTCTCCATGTCTAATTTGTGCTGGAATAAACGCCTCTGCACTGTGGTTTAGCTCCAACACACATGCTTTCTCACCGTTTATGTCCTAGGGTTTAGCGATCTCGCAGATTTGCAACCATCAATTGGAGGAATATGCTAAGGCCCACTCTTGGGATCATAGAATTGTCAAAGAAGGACTTTTCTTCAAAATACAACCTTCACTACAATCATTAATTGCCAGATTAAGAACCGAATCCTATTTGTGTAACTATGTCGAGACCATATGCCCATGCGGTGAGGTACTTGACATAGACCATTTATTTCACTTATGTACAACCGTTGGCAGCAGAACTTGAACCGTTAATACAAAAATGTCACACTCATAAATTAAACTATACTAAAATAAACATATATACGAACGGAGATGAGAGGTGGGCCCCAATGGTCTGGATGGGTGAGGCGCTCAGCCAAACAACTTTTGGATGCTATTTTTAAAAAACTCTCTTAATATTATAATATCGGAAGAACTTTT
>JAGGCT020000217.1:0-25000 GCA_017654935.2 Phymorhynchus buccinoides
AAACAATAACGACAACAATGACATCAACAACAGCAACAAAAAAGAACAAGACCAAGAAAAACGAGAAGAAGAAGAAGAAAAAGAAGAACAAGAACAAGAAAAACGAGAAGAAGAAGAAGAAAAAAAAAAAGAACAAGAACAAGAAAAACGAGAAGAAGAACAAATCCAATCGTTGCGAGAATCACCAAGGCAAAAAAGAAAAGAAAAAAGAAAATAAAGAAACAAGACGACAGAGCCATATAAACTGTACTCCCAGTTACTGATGAAATTCAAGGGAGATAATTTTCAACTCTTGGGTTACTGTGGGATTTTGTGTGAAAGCAAATCTTGTATGGGTATGGCAATACATAGTAGTTTATTATTTTACCCCCCAAAAAATACTTAGATGGCAATATCCAGTGGTTTATTATTATACACACACAAAATACTTAGATGGCAATACGTAGTAGTTTATTATTTTACAACAAAAATACTTAGATGGCAATACCTAGTAGTTTATTATTTTACCAAAAAATACTTAGATGGCAATACCTAGTAGTTTATTATTTTACCAAAAAATACTTAGATGGCAATACCTAGTAGTTTACTATTTTACAACAAAAATACTTAGATGGCAATACCTAGTAGTTTATTAATTTTTTTTTAAACAAAAAACTTAAATAACACTTTTTCACCAAAACAAACTTTGGTTGAAAACCACCCATTGTCTTTGAAATAATCATGGTCTTTGTCATATTAAAGGGACACCCTGATGGGTGAGTTTTTGCAAGAAACACGTCGAGATCACCAGGAAAAACACCCTTTACAGAGATCGCAACACTCAATTTGCTCTGGTTTCCTATAAATCAAACCATCAAATCGGCGATTCCTCCTTGGCGGAGGTGCTGGAAGTCAGATTCTTTCAGTTTCTAACGGCCGCCTGAGTCAGACCAAATCGTTTGCACGAAATTTCCACAATACAAGCCTTTTGTATAGCTATTTTATACAGTTTACCAAAAGGAGTTTCGCTCACAACAAAGGAAATAGCTCCTTATTTTTGGTTACTGCACTACAAAGAAGAAAAAGCTTCAACCACTATTGAGTGGCCTCCCCACCCCGTCCAAAATGGCTTCTCTCTCCGGAAACTCCGCCAAGGAGGAATCGCCGTTTTGACGGTTTGATTTCTAAGAGCAAAGTGAGTGTTCCTATCCTTCAAAAGGCTGTCTTTCTGGTGATCTCGACGTGTTTCTTGCAAAACCTCATCCGTCAGTGTCCACCTTTAAAATCAGATTCGCGGGGATAACGTGGCCATTTGGTAAATCTGACACATTCTGCCACGTTTCCTTGAGATTGGTTCAGTAGCTTAGGCGCTGGGAAGTGGGAAAATGTTTTTGTTTTATCATGCAAACACACACACACACACACACACACACACACACACACACACACTTAGAGAAACGCACAAGCCATCGTTCTCATTCCAATGCACTCCTAAACATAAAAACAGAAAGTTTACCAGAGTATTTTTGACAGAAAGAAAGTAAAGAAAAGAAAAGAAAACATCCTGAAAGGGATTGGGAAAATCACAAAGACTATTCTGCAACAGATGTGGGCCTTTCTGTCTCAACAAAATAAAGGGGGTGGGGGGAGAGGAGGGGGGAGGGGTGTTTACTTTACTTCTTCTTCGATCGCTCAGACAGGTTCCTGTCAATTATGAGCGCAGATGCGTCATGCTGCCGTTATGCGCCTAACTAAGAAATAGTTAGGCCCAGCAAGTCCGACTTCGGCTGGAGGAAATGTTTTTGAATGTGTTTCATGAAAAAAGGCAGGAGAATGGACCGGTAAGGCAGAAAGATAGTAGATGACAGTAAGCAAAGGGGAAAGGCAGAGTCAAAGGGAGTGACAGATTAGAGGAAGTTACAAGCACAGAACTTCCAGAAGGTGGGGGAACTATTTATACAAGAGACCCCCCGGTTTCCCCACGGGGGGGGGGGGGGTACTTTACTAACAACCAGCAGTTTTTATCTTTGTCCTCTCCTTTCTTTTCCAACGAGACAACTTTAAGCCTCTCTTCCTTCTTTTGAAGTTCTGCTAGATTTCAGCACATCTTGGTTTTTCCTTTTAAAACACATAGATTCCAAGTCTGTCCTCAACTTTTTTCATCCCCTTTTACTAAAAAATAAGACCAAGGAGTCGCACACTGTCTAACCTTTTTAATCAGGAGAGCATTCACTTGTGAACTCCACTCAACTGCTCGTGGCCGTGTGCCGTTTTCACTATCAGCAAGCATCGGCTGTATTCCCATAACTACCTGAGCGAGTTGGAAGTAAATGGTGCAGTCGCCAATTCCTTCCGACCTGGTTGGAAGGGTTTCATACGACTACAATTTTCATTTGTGATTTCTACTCACTCTGTCAAAAGAAAGGAAAACCGTGGAAAGGTCACAACCATTTTCATCAGACTTGGCTGGATGCGGCTTTTAGCACTACACTGGAAATCGCCATTCCACGCTTCCCGGGGTGACATTCTCAAAATGGATTTGTTCTCAACATCAGTGTCTGCGCATGTGCGATCATGACGTACCATCACATTTTATATTTTGTGTATTCGACACTAAATTGACCCTAAACCTATTCCTAACCCCATCCTGAAACCATCAAATACACACAAAAATAATTTCGTACATGTTGAGAACAAATCCATTTTGAGAACGCCACACCGGGTCTATTTTCCCATAACGAACGGAATAAACCTGTCTTCCTTGCTTTAATACATCTTATATATATTTTCGAAATCTGTCTGTGTGGGTGTCTGTCTGTCTGTGTGTCCCTTATGCACGGCCACAGTTCTCAACCGATCGACACCAAATTTGGCATCAAGCATCCTTGGCACCCTCGGAAGGTCATGCCGTCCTTACTTTTCGGAAACCTCCGCCAAGGGGTCGTGGGGAGGGGGGGGGACCACACGCAGCTCCACACGCACTTGCGGTTAGTAAATCCGAGCTGTTCGGGTTTGTTTCCTTTTTTTGTTTGTTTGTTTGTTCTTTTCTGTCTGTCCCAAGGATCTCCCGAACCGCTTGACCGAATCGCTTCAAATTTTGTGTGGTGGTGTGTCCCCATGAGAGGAAGGCATCTGTGCAAAACTTTTTGCCGTCCTGACCTTGACGTTGGTGTATGACCTTGAAAACCGAAAATCGTTAAGGGGCCATAACTTCCACACCGCAGGTCCTAGAGTCTTGAAACTTGGCATGGATGTACTTTCGCTTATGGCCGTTCTGATGATGGCGTACCAATGAAGGTCAAGGTCAAGGTCAGGGAGATCGGTATGCCTTGAAAGTGGTAGGGGTCTAATGATTGGGTTTTACTGTCCCACGCATATCTCCCAAACTGCTTTACCGAATCGTTTCCAGTTTTGTGTGGTGGCGTGTTACCATGAGAGAAGGCATCCGCGCATAAATTATCGCCGTCATGACCTTCACCTTGGCGTATGACCTTGAAAACCGAAAATCTTTAAGGGGCTATAACGTCCACACCGTTGGTCTTAGGGACTTCAAACTTGGCATGTAGGTACTTTGGCTTATGGTTGTTCTGATGATTGCATACCAATCAAGGTCAAGGTCAAGGTCATGGAGATCGGTAGGCCTTGAATGTGGTAGGGGTCATAAAATTGTATTTTCAGACACAAAAGTAAAAATATAATATTTTGCGCACCCGGCGAAACCGGTACTCAGCGGTACCGGTACTTGGCGTTACCTGTACGGAGGGTTGCGCTAGTGTGAAATAAGCAGGCCTTCTTTGCCTTCATAAACAATGTAAATTTGCCTTTGCTTCCTCGTAGTCATGTTTCACACAATAAATAAACCCGCCTCCTTTGTGTCCATCTTACAAGCAATTAATCTGGCTTTTTGGGGATCGTTAGTCGTTATAAATAATTAATCACCCGACTGTGATGAATGAAACTGTGTTTAACGTCCTCCGGTCTGGACCAGACACATATGGGACATTAGCAGATATAAAGATGGTGGGAACGATCCTGGAAACAATGCCCGGAGGCAGTGCAACACCAGTAAAGTCCCGAATTTTTAACGATACAGATATTGATCTCTTTTTTAAGCCATCACCCGACTGTATGATAAAGTAACGCTGTGTTATGACTGTGTACAGTTCGTATTCTTTGTTGCCATATATAATGCCGACCACAAAGCTTAACAGGGGGACGCAGCGAGGTGAAGCGAAATGCTGCCTTCCTAGTAAACAACAAACGAACAACAACTACAATAACAACAAGGCTGAACTCGAGCGGCTGCAAAGTCCCCTCGCGTGATTATCTGAGTAAGGTGAAAGTCGCGCGCGCACGGACGGACAACGCATACGCACGCACGGATGGACGAAGCAAAAACAATATTAGTTCCAGAAGCTTCGCTCGGGAACAAGGGCAGGGCTCCCAATCGTCCCGCAAAACAAGGGGTCCCAGGGACTCCTTCACTTACGGTATAGAGGGTCCTAGAGGCGGGATAGAGGGTCCCAGTGGCAGTGCGAATGCTAAACATATTTGTTTCTAGTGCATCCCTGGGAGCCCCTGCACATTCTTTTAGAGGGTCCTTTAGAATTTTAGTCCTTCATAGACCCGCAAATGGGTGTCCTTGGAAGCCCTGAAGGGTCATCACTGAGTACGGCAACGAGTCCGCCGCTGTCTCTCCACACCCGGTGTTCCTTTTTGACGCTGTTCAGTTTGTTTCGTGTTGGAAAACGTACAGGTTTCAAGACAGCAGCAACTGTGTAAGTACTACAGGCCTGTTCTATGCAGAATACAGGATTTGGGTGTATATCACCATGTCAGTCTGCAAAGTCATAATCAGCAGTCAAGCGGTTAAAATGACTGAACCGACCATTCTCGCTCCCACCCACCCCAATCCACCCCACCCCTCTCTCTCTCTCTCTCTCTCTCTCTCTCTCTCTCTCTCTCTCTCTCTCTCTCTCTCTCTCTCTCTCTCTCTCTCTCTCTCTCTCTCTCTCTCTCTCTCTCTCAGGTATTGTGGCGTTAATGCAATTTTATGGCGAGAACTTCATAAATGTTTATCTTTTAACACGGCCATACTTTATGGTAGGGCAAATGGTGAAAATCTGAAACGGTTGCCCGTAACTTCACACTGGCACATAAACCTTGCTTTATGCTCACCGCACCTGTCACATCGTACCTTATACAGAGGAAGGGAAATCTCCTGTTGGAACATTTTTAACTTTATACAAATCTTCAGGAAGAGAGAGAGAGAGAGAGAGAGAGAGAGAGAGAGAGAGAGAGAGAGGAGAGAGAGAGAGAGAGAGAGAGAGAGAGAGAGAGAGAGAGAGAGAGAGAGAGAGAGAGAGAGAGAGAGAGAGGGGGGGGGAGGTACTGTATACGAGTGTGTGATGAATGGATACCATGGGTTGAATGAGATTGACTTCCAGTTCAATACTTCTATAACCGAAAACAGCCCAGCCGAAGCTACCTTATTACTCAGTTATGGACGTCTAAACTCACTCAACCCAGACTGAAAGCTTCTTGATCTATACTTTTCTTCAGCTATTCATAAAATGGCTACAGTTTCTTCTTTTTTTTCAATATTTTTTAAGAAGTCAATATTTTATTTTACGTTTTTTCTCAAATGGTACGTTATTGTGGAACGTATATATATATATATATATATATATATATATATATATATATATATATATATATATATATATATATATATATTCCAGTCTTCTTGCGCAAAGCATAGGCCTATAAACGACACTTCTACTTCCGCGTCTAGTTCTGCCAAGCAACAGTTTTTTTTAAAAATCAGAAAGTGTTTGGTAGTAACGTAAATGCTAGTTAAAGTCACAATGAAGAAAAGTTAACTCCCTTACAATTTTAGCGGGTGGGGGAAGAACGGATGGTAAAAAACAGGGAGTAAGTACACTGTTCAGCGGATTCTAATTTTTTTCCCGACCAACTAGCTTACTAGGCCTAAGGATTTATTAGAAATACGGCGAACTTTTCCATATCTAGGCAACAACGCCGTGGAACTCTGCCAGCTATTCCGTTTCTTCATTTGCTGATTTCAGCTGATATGAGGGTAACGGTTTTTGTTTGTGGCTCAAGCCACAAACCTATAACTCACTTTGTCGGTCGGTCGGTCGGTCTGTCTGTCGGTCGGTCGGTCCAAAATTGTCGCACATTTTGACAAAATTGTCGCACTTCAAATCGAGGCTACACTTCAAATTAATTGAGGCCGCTCTTTAAAATGATGTATTTTAAAAGCGTACAAAATAATAAACATACGTAATACAGACACTACAACAGACACGACGAGTATGCGGTGCTTCTTTTGATGAGCATAAGTAGGATAAATAGTTTTAAATGTTTTCCAAAAGATATAAAAAGTTACGAAATGGTGTAATTCTGGTTTACAGATTAAAATTATTGAAAAGCCAGGGGAGGTAACTCATGATTGGAGTGGTAAAAATAGACCGCGTGCCACAAACTATTGCGATTTCGCGCTTGTTTTTATTCCCCTCTCCCGAGGCTCCTGTCCTTGTGGACACTACAATAGAAGCTCTTCACATTGTCGCTGGCAGTCCAGAATTAACGAAAAAATGATGAGCCACCATTTCTTATGGGGCCAAAAAACAAAATTAAAAAAACAACCTTGCACATTATTATAATTTTTCACGAAAAGGGTAAAGCATGGCATGGGGGGAGGGGGGTGGCGGGACAGAGGGGTGGGAGTATAAAGTGACTCTCCTCGCTCTCATCCTTCCGAACAATTTCAATACTGACACAGGATCTAACAAACAAACGACGAAACAGCTCTTTTCTGTTCTTGAGCGGGGGTCGAGGGTTGGGGGTGGGGGTGTGGGGGAAGTGAAGGAAGGGGGGGGGGGGGGGGAGTCGCAAGCTTTTGGTTTGATAGGCATACAGGAATAATATACATAATACCGCAATAATGAAGATAAATGGCCACCGGAACATAAACGAGAGAGAGAGAGAGAGAGAGAGAGAGAGAGAGAGAGAGAGAGAGAGAGAGAGAGAGAGAGAGAGAGAGAGAGAGAGAGAGAGAGAGAGAGAGAGAGAGGGGCCCATTCTGTGGGTGTATGTGAGACGTGTACTGTGTTAGGTATGTGTTGAATTAAATACGAGCATGTCTTTTTTTTTGTCTGCACATAAGCGTGCGTGTATGGCGTTAATGTACACAAATATTATACCTACTTCTACTAATGCTATCACGGGAACAAAGAAAGACACATTTTGATTCAGAATATACTAATTTTAACAAAGACGAAGAAGTTAATTGATTAATTTCTGAATCATTCGGAATCATTTAGATACGAAATATTCCATATCATCTATAGATGTTTTACTGATGGTTCAGACAGTGGAGCAGGTTTCGTTATACCATCTTTAAAAATAGAAAAGTCGCAAAATATAGGCAAAGGATTTTCAATATTCACCTCTGAATTATTTGCAATAATGCTAGCTTTAGAATGTATAGCTGTTCTACCTCATTCTATTTATAACATTTTAATTTGTGTAGATTCCAATTCAGTCTTACAAACTCGAATGATTCGCAATTATACAGGCATGGTAAAGGAGGAAAAGCAACTTTCTCTGAAAACAATTTAGAGTTTCAGGAGATGTTGTCTCCTGGTGTAATCAAGGGATTAAAATCCCTTCATGGTGATCAGGAGGCAATTGGTCCTGAAGATGAATAATATGCAAAACTGTTCAAAATTGGGGAAAGGGCATCTCCTCAAGTTTAAAAAACCATTCTAACATTTGTTTTTCTGTTTCCATTTTTTTCTCTGAATTCAGCGAATTCTCTGAAGATTACCATGCCTGTTATCGAAGATTCTAAAAGGGTAAGATGGACTACTTAAGAGTTACGGCGAACCGGGCTGATAGAGTTATCGTTAGTGGGAACAGTACACCACACACAGTGGAGGCTATCTAAAAACTCAGACTGGAATTTGAACGGAGAATTCAACTGGCCTATCGACGTGTGAATGTGTACTGTTTTTAAGGGACATAACCAGTGTTTCTGTCCTCACTACTCATATAGGGAAAAGAGACCGGATGTTAGTCTATTCTTTTCAGTGTCTTTGCTGTTATATCGTTTTTGAAATCAAACATTTAATTCATTGCATTATATCAAAATGCACTGGTATTGATTTGTGTGCGGTACCATCCCATTGTTGGCTTTTAGGAACGAAGTTTCAGATAGGCTTGCGAAAAGAGCGGCTTCCAATAACAATAACACATTTTAAAATAATGAGAACTTGACACTGTCGACACATGAAATTAACTCTTTGTTAACAAAATCCATTTGAGTCCGTTCATTCGACTTTAGGTCCAATATTGTATTGCATAGTAGACCATAGTAGTTTAATTTACAAACTACGCTTAAAATCGTGGATAACTAAATTTACGGACATTCCTTGTCTTTGCTCTCATAAATTATCACTTCACTATATGTTATTCGAGAGTCCAGTATTGCTCTCTAAATATAAACTTTGCTCTCATAAATTATGACTTCACCATCTATTATTCGAGTGTCCAGTATTGCTCTCTAAATATAAACTTTGCTCTCATAAATTATCACTTCACCATCTGCTATTCGAGTGTCCAGTAATGCTCTCTAAATATAAACTTTGCTCTCATAAATTATCACTTCACCATCTGCTATTCGAGTGTCCAGTAATGCTCTCTAAATATAAACTTTGCTCTCATAAATTATCACTTCACCATCTGCTATTCGAGTGTCCAGTAATGCTCTCTAAATATAAACTTTGCTCTCATAAATTATCACTTCACCATCTGTTATTCGAGTGTCCAGTAATGCTCTCTAAATCTGCTCATAAATTATCACTTCACCATCTGTTATTCGAGTGTCCAGTAATGCTCTCTAAATCTGCTCATAAATTATCACTTCACCATCTGTTATTCGAGTGTCCAGTAATGCTCTCTAAATCTGCTCATAAATTATCACTTCACCATCTGTTATTCGAGTGTCCAGTAATGCTCTCTACATATAAACTTTGCTCTCATAAATTATCACTTCACCATCTGTTATTCGAGCGTCCAGTAATGCTATCTAAATATGCTCATAAATTATCACTTCACCAGCTATTATTCGAGTGTCCAGTAATGCTCTCTAAATATAAACTTTGCTCTCATAAATCAACACTTCACCATCTGTTATTCGAGTGTTCAGTATTGCTCTCTAAATACAAAATGATTGATATGGACATTTTTTCAGAAGTACAATAATAATTATCAAGGATGTTTTAATCGATACAGAAGGATGTTTTAATCGATACAGATATTAATATTACTCTAATTGCAAAACTTGAAAGGCGTGCTATTCACTCCTATTGGGCATTTGCTGTAGATGTTTGATTTTGTTGGATATTATGCATGTTGTGTTTTGTTCTATTTTTAATATTTTCTATGTTTAATGTCACGTATGATGTGAAGAAAAGACAATAAATTAAATATTCATTCGACCTACTTTCAGATCTGTGTAACAGCCACAAATCTTTGGTGATTGCATACATAAGCATATGCACGGGTAATATATAAAACATAAAGGGGGAGGGTTACATGCGTGACGGATTAAAAATAAATTGAAAGGTGAAATAAAAACTAGAACATTCACTTCTGCAGTTTCTTGTCCACAATGTCAAATAACACCAAGGTGTCCAGAACAACCTAACATTTAAGGAACGGGGGTTGGGTGGGGGAAGGGGTGGAGGTGAGGGCTCAGTGTCACCAAGTTTCATCAAACAATGAATAAGCTACGGATTAATGTTTGCGACACTAACGAACCACTTACGCACCGAAAGTGTTTGGGCTACACACCATAATATGTAATATTATATTTTTGTTACATTAGTCGCCTTTGTATTGCTACTCTCTCTCTCTCTCTCTCTCTCTCTCTCTCTCTCTCTCTCTCTCTCTCTCTCCATCTCTCTCTCTCTCTCTCTCTCTCTCTCTCTCTCTCTCTCTCTCTCTCTCTCTCTCTCTCTCTCTCTCTCACCTCCGTCCACTTTATTTTCTTTATTATCTCTATGGCACATAGATATCAAGAAAACGGAGGTTATTTGCACAGGAGCCACGCAGATAAAAAGCCCCCTAACCCAGATAATAACACAACAGGCCTTGATAACTACGATGTTTGCTTTGGGCCGAACCCCTGAAAACAGGACAGGGGAGGGAGGACACAGGGGGGGGGGGGGGGTATGATGAAAAAATCAGACTAGAAGGAGGGGGGAAAGGGCTAGAAGATTTTCATCCCCATTGACGATTTTTTTTTTTTTTTTTACTCTTTATTTTCGTCTCTGGTCCCGTTGCCCCCCCCCCCCCCCCCCCCCCCCCCCCCCCCCCCCCCCCCCCCCCCCCCCCCCTCCCATCCCCCCCCCCAACCCCCACACCCCCAGTCACGTTGGCAATACAAACGAAGCAGAGTTGGAGTGTCTGTTCTGGTGCTGACAGCAGGAATTCTCTCTCTCTCTGTCTCTCTGTCTCTCTCTCTCGCTTTGCCTCCCCCCTCCTCCCACCTCCACCCCACCCCGTACCCGGGCTGTCGAAACACGAGCTTTAAGGCAAGGGAAGAGGAACAAAAACACGTTCGGTAATTTCGTTTCCACATGCGAAACAAGCTTTATCTTCACACGACCAAAGCCATCTCTCTCTCTCTCTCTCTCTCTCTCTCTCTCTCTCTCTCTCTCTCTCTCTCTCTGTCTGTCTGTCTGTCTGTCTGTCTGTCTGTCTGTCTGTCTGTCTGTCTGTCTGTCTGTCTGTCTGTCTGTCTGTCTGTCTGTCTGTCTGTCTCTCTCTCTCTCTCTCTCTCTCTCTCTCTCTCTCTCTCTCTCTCTCTCTCTCTCCTTGCTCCAATGAGCCTCAGCCTGTTCCATCGATTCCCCACAAATCTGTGCGTGTGCACACAATCAGTAGAGTGTTATCTCTCTCACTCACACTCATACACACACGCGCGTGCGCAGGCACACAACCACACACGCGCACGCACGCGCGCACACGCACACGCACACACACAGAGAGAGTTACTTCATCATCATGTAGGAGAGGAAGGAAAAGACTGCGATGTGACCATTCGATGGGGGGAAAACAACAACAAAAACATGGCTGAACCCGAGCGGGTGCAAAGTTCTCTCGCGGTCAACATCGCGCGTGGACGCACGCACACACGCCGCACGGACGGACGGACGGACCAAATGAAAACAGCAGCTTCCACCACTTCGCTCGGGAACTGAAAAGGAGCAAGTTCATTATGCACCCCCCTTTTATCGGTTCTTTTATTTAATTTAAAGCAATCACCACTTAACATCATGTAAAACGATGCGACAGACTGTAACATCAGTTTATGCTGAACAGGACATGCAAACTGCATCAAACTACACTCTATGTTGATTAGCTCTCAAGATATGCGATGGACAAATCGATTTACACACCAACAAAGAAAGGATTAATTGTTATGATTGTTCTTAAAGTAATTATTATTCAGATAGGCATACTATTAGTTCTAATCAAAACGGATTATTCCTTAATTGACGACTGGTCATATTTGTCTAATAATAAACTTAAGATTGTTTATAACAATAAAATTGTTAGTTTCGTTCTTTGCTCAAATATGCCTGGAAATATTCCGCAAAGAGATAATCCCACTAACTGTCCGCAAAGGTCGTTCTTTAATTTAATTTGTCAACAACAAAGAAATTCCATGTGTGTGTTGTGTGTTTCTGTCTTTGGTTTCTCCCCCCCTCTTCCAACACTGCTCTTCCATCTAGAGTAAACTAACAGGATAACGTAAGGCAACGGGCATCGGTGATCTTAATAAAAACCCTTTCAACGCCAGCCATTTTTTTATAGCTTAAATTTTACATCAAACATACCTGGGAATAGAAAAGTTATTGTTGCAATGCTGGTGATTCCTTTTATGGCATAATAACATTAGACCTAATCCCTATCTCCTAACATAAAGAAGAAAATGCCAATGGATAGCAGACCTTGATTAAATGTATTTTAAAGACATGGGTGTTAAATCAGTATGATGCCGAGCGGCTACACTGGCGACGAAAGGGTTAAAATTGAAGGTAACTCTTCTAGCGACATGTATGTTTTGACGTTCTTAGTTGTCCGATGCATCTCTACCAACAACAGGGGAGTAACTACTTTTTTTCCGAGAGCGCATGCGTTCCTTTAATGGAATAAGCGCTGACATAAGCTCTAAAAATAGACAAACACATGGCAGGGTACTTGGCAGTGAATGTCTTTGCACTTGATGGGAGTATAGTGACGTGCTGGGCGAATGTATGTATTTCCGTGCTACAAAACATGAAAGTGCTACAATAATTGATATGCAAAGCGCAAAACCATATGTAATCAGATAATGAAATTAATGAAAAATATTTCGAGCATATTGGCCGTTGTTGTTTTTTTAACACTGATCGCCACTATACATTTGCTAAAGTTTTCGTACAGTCGAAATTTGCAACAAACAAAAAAACTCAATTCCAATGTTGGCATACATTGCGCTGTAAGTTCCTAAGACATCAAAAATAAGGAAATTGTGCTTGGATCCAAGAGAAATGCAAGTTTAACACAATCACGTGAACTGCATTGTTGTTAATCTACGTCAGTTGTTCATAAACAGATATAATTACGGACAACGACACGAACCAATATCGCTTATCGTTAATAAACAAAACAAACAAGTGCAACTCCGAGCGGCTGCAAAGTCCCCTCGCAGCATCGCCGAGCTACTCCGAAATCGGAATGTGTCGGCTGTACACATACATAAAAACGCATCAGAACAGCACGTAACTACATAAAAACGCATGAAAACAGCACGTAACTGAATAGGTTTTTATATATAGCCTTGGGGTTCGGACCCGTGATTTGAGCGCGCGCGATCATGCGCACACGCGCGCACAGAAACATTCATGACAACTGTGTTATAGACCATTCATCAAGAAATGTTGTGAAAAAAACTGCATTAAAATACATGCAAAACTTCGCGAGATATTAGCGATTATGTGTTTCGGGGTTTGAACCCCGTAACTGGCGCGACCTTGACCTTAATGTAAAACTAAATACATCAGTGGATAGCTTGCATCTTGGCAAACTAGTATACCAAATTTGATGATGATCGACTGAATAGTTTTTGAGAAAAACGGACGAATAGCCGGACGGACGGAGGCACGCCGCCGGACGGACGGACACCGGACGGACGGACCAGACAAAAACAATAGCTCCCCGAACCTTCGGCTCGGGGACTAATAAATAAACAAATAAACAAACAAATAATTTCGGCAAGACAAACCAATGAACTTCAGAGCGTTTCATTGTAGCCTACATGCCGTGGAACCGCAAGTAGTAGACCTGGCATATCAGTACCTCCAGGATCTGCTCCAATGAATGATGGTGGTGGTGGTGGTTTGTTGATGGTTCGACTCACATGTGCTCTTCAGTTGTAGCCGAGCGGACGTTAAACCCACCATTCATTCAACTGCTCAAGGCGCTACAGGCGTTAAACCCACCTTTCATTCAACTGCTCAAGGCGCTACAGACGTTAAACCCACCTTTCATTCAACTGCTCAAGGCGCTACAGACGTTAAACCCACCTTTCATTCAACTGCTCAAGGCGCTACGCGATACGCGGAACCGAAAATAACTTGGCTCCAAAAACCTGTCATCTTTGTCGACCTCTTCTTTCGTCATTACAGTATTCGTAATTCAACATTTTGATGGGTAAAAGGACAAAGAAGAAAACAAAGTCAAAGTGAACAAACAACCACCCAATGATTTTTTTTTTTAAATCTTCAATGGCAGTTAATTAACAGGCGAACTTTCTCAACCCTCGACACGCCAAAAGTCGGCTTAGTTCAAACTCCGACCCACAATCCGACGGATCCATAGTTATTTTCACGCACCTGCACAAACCATTGATTACAGAGGGAACAGAAACAGAATGCTGATTGTTTTAAAATGATTGTCTGTTATGCGTGCCTTTCATCCCGTCTCGTTGTTTTTTTATGAAAAATAAATTCGTATGGTCATTTTTTTACGCCTTGGACTTTTGTGTGTGTGCCGATTGCTCCTTTTTCTTTGTTGATTGTTTTGGGAATACTTTTTCTTTAAAAAAAAACCGAACAAAAAACCCAACAGTTGTCTTGAACTCATAACTTATGAAAACTCTCTCTCTCTCTCTCTCTCTCTCTCTCTCTCTCTCTCTCTCTCTCTCTCTCTCTCTCTCTCTCTCTCTCTGTTCGTTTGAAAGGAGGAAAGAGGTCTTCTTTCAGAAACGATCAAAGTGGAATTCTCACAATGGGGTAAAAGGAAAGGACTTTGAAAGGGGAGGGGGGGGGGGGGGGGGGGGCAAGAAAACGAACCTTACTACAGAAAGCAAACACTTTAAAAACTCAAATGAACACTGAATTACGCAATACAGAAAATATAAGACACACAAAAGGGCGAAAAACCCCGGAGTTATGTGGATAATAATAATAATAATAATAATAATAATCATCATTTATATGCGCTTATTCTTAGACAAGCCCTAAGCGCTTGCAACAATAAACAAATAAATGAATAACCCCCCACCCACCCACACCCAAAAAAGCAGTAGAAAATATGAGAATGTCAAAACTTGCTTCACACACACAAACACACACACACACACACACACACACACACACACACACACACACACACACACACACACACACACACATACACACACACACACACACACACACACACACACACAAACGCGCGCCCATAAACGCGCACACACAAACAAAACACACACCCACACCACATAACACACGCTGGATGTTGGTATAAACAGACAGACAGACAGACAAAGAGAGAGATGGAGTACAAGGGAGTGGGAATGGACAATACAGTCAATCAGGCATGGCTCGGTTGGTGCGGACGCACGGACGGACGTGTTCGCGCATCAATGAACAGGGCACAATGACGCAATTACGGATGACGACTGGGTGTCTCTTATTTTTCGTCGTACACTAGTATAGTAACCAAGCGAAAAGCGAAGCGGAATAGGGCATTTGCCACGAGTGTTTGTTCTCTATACTAGACTACTAATTTGCCCGAGCTCGTTCTGACCTTTTATTTCTAATTCAACCCCGAGAAATCCAAGGTCGCTGGCACGCGGCAAATGCCCTATTTAGATGATAGGGTAGAGTGGCGTAATTGTGGTGGTTGGTGTACTATGTGTTACGTGTGAAGTTTGGAGAGAAAAACACCGGCAAAACCCCAACTGCCCTGTCATGTCTTTTCTACAGAAAAAAAAGGCAAAAGGGTCAGACACACTGCATACGATGCGATCCGATTGTGACGATGTCTGTGAGTCATGATTCACGTGAAATACTTCCGTCTAAAAACAATTCTATTGTTTTCGTTCACTATACTCGTGTAGACCCCCCGATACACGAATTACATAAAATGTCTGATACAAAAATGCAGATATTTCATCAGATTCGAGTACGGGGGACTACATAATACAGTGACCAAAACTAGTAACATTTCATCAGATTCATTTAGACAGCAGAATTTCACGAAATCACGCCTCACAAATATCAAAGTCGGATTGCATCGTACGCAGTGTGCTTGCCCTTTAACCCTTTCACCGCCAGCCATTTTTCAGCCAAAAAATATCATTAAACTTAACTGGGTAGAGAATGTTTTTTATCTGCAACATTGGGAATTCCTCTGTGACATGTGCAACATTAGGCCTATCCTTACCTCCCAAAATTCAGAAAATACGGTCTTCAGCGAGGGGCATCATCACGGAGAGCCACAGCCCATACGCAGCACCCATCGTCATAGTACGCAAGAAAGACCACAGCATCAGGCTTTGGCGTGGACTACAGACGCCTGAACGCAAAGACAGTGGGAGACGCATTCCCGATTCCCAGAATTCAGGAGTCCTTCGACGCACTGACGGGCGCGCAGTTCTTCTCCACCCTCGACCTGGGGTCAGGCTTCCACCAGATTGCAAAGCATCCTGAAGACCAGCACAAGACAGCATTCACCACGCCCTTTGGCTTGTACGAGTACACAAGAATGCCGATGGGCCTGACAACAGACCCTGCTACGTTCCAGAGACTGATGCAGTCTTTGTTAGTAACAGGCCCTGGTTTGATGCTTTTCAGTGACATGGGTGTTAAACCATTGTGGTGCATAAATGCAACATTGGCGGTGAAAGGGTTAAGGCAGAGCCTATAGTTGAGAGGCTCTGAGCTAAGATAAAAAATTAAATGACCATACATAAAGCTGTATTTTAGGAACATTTTTAGCTAATAACCTTTTTGGAATACTAACCCTATCCCTAACTAAACCTAACCCTACCCCCCACCCTATAAGACGGAAAAACGCAACGAACCACAACTGTGACAAATCGCGGTGTACTGCAGTGGGGGGTAGGGTTAGGTTTAGGGATAGGGTTAGTATTCCAAAAAGGCTATTAGCTAAAAATGTTCCTAAAATACAGCTTTATGTATGGTAAGAAAGGCAAAAACGGAAAAATAGAATTAACCGAGAAATGCAGGGAGGGTGGCACATCTTTACCTTTACCAGAACTGTTGTGTTTAAAAATTGCCAGTATTATCAGAATAACATTGTTTAGAAATTAAATATTTTACAACAAAATATTAGTAAGTAACACCTTTTGAAATTTCTTGTTGTGCGAATAATATCAAATGCATTATATTAATTATGTAACCGCAGCCAAAAATTATCAAGCGCTCGCTTGCATAAACAGTCACAACCACGCACGCACGCACGCACGCACGCACGCTCGCTCGCTCGCTCTCTCTCTCTCTCTCTCTCTCTCTCTCTCTCTCTCTCTCTCTCTCTCTCTCTCTCTCTCTCTCACACACACACACACACACACATTTGCCACACATAAGTGACAATGTATGCGCATGGTTGCGTGTATAGTGTAGACCTCTGACGCCAAAAGATACACTTAATTCTTTAATTTGGATAGTTTATAAATACCTCTACTATCAAACATAACTAACATTATTAAATTAAACAACAGCAGCCATACAGATAATTAACTCTTTTGAAGTTGACAGGTAATAGAATTGAATAATCAGTAAACACATGCAGCGCAGAAATCAAGCCAGTGTTTTGTAAGGCCGGGCACAACAAATGATCAGCTTGATAACAAAATACATAATGCACTCAAAACATAAATAACGACGACAGTGTACACTAAATTAATTGATTAATTAATAAGGAAAGAAATTGAAATATAGCTCTTCCCGTTTGTGTCTTTTAAAAAAATCAAAATATCTTCAAGGTCAAATGTACACTAAATTATAAGAAACCATAATAAGCAAACAAATCTGAATATAGATCTTCCCGTTTGTGTCTATTAAAAAAATCAAAATATCTTCAAATTGTAACTTGAGAAACCCTAATAAGCAATCAAATTGAAATGTAGATTTTCATGTTTCTGGGGATTTTTTTATTTTTAATTTTTTAAATGTTTTACCTCCGTGCGTGCGTGTTCACCCTTCTCGAATTTCCGAAACAATTTCTGAAATCCATCAGAGCTATCATGTACGGATCAACAGAATTAATACGGTGCTAAACAATTTGCAGAGCGCGTTGGGCGACGCAATAAAGTGACAATTTGCATCGTGCTAGGTTACACGCTTAAAAGGAGAACCCTCTTGGATTCCATCAAATGCACAAGAACCAAATTAAAACAAAAAGTAAATCCAAATATTTTTTTTATAGAGAGAAACGAAGTGAGTTGAGCGGAAGAAGGCTGTAGTGCGGAAACAACCTTGGGGAAGGAGGGAGGGAAGGGGGATAAACACGCTAGTGTTTTATTTGACAAAATATCCTTTATATTATTTGTTGTCTCATTGCTTTTAAATCATTTAAATAATCGATTTTATAGGATGTCATGATTTGGACTGTAAACCTAGACGATATTCTAGATTTTGTTAAATTGTTGTCTCTCGATGTCTTTTCGTTATAAACAAGAATAAATTGCAATCCAACACCATTCTGAATAGCCTATCATTTTGTGGAACTATTCTTGTGGAATGAAAAACGTACTAATGAATGTACGGAACAAGAGTTATTAGCGCTATATCTAAATCCAAGGACACTGATTGCGTTTAATTCAATTTTATTGAAATGTCGTTATTTAGTTTTATTCACCCTAATGAATACAGCGCTACGTCTTCGTGGATAATCTGCAAGATGAGAAAAGATGATAAACTGCAAGATGAGTAAAGAGGATAATCTGCAAGATTAGTAAGATTATTAAAGAGGATAATCTGCAAGATTAGCAAAGAGAGCAAAAGCAAACTCAAGGCAGACAAGAACTCGCAAAGATTTCGGGTCCCCATCTAATATATGAATAAAAAATGAAACCAACTTTCACCTCCTCTAAAAGCATACAATATTTTCGTTCATATTTGCGTTTACATAAACGCTACATTTCAACCTAGTATTCCATGATTCAGCTTCGACTTAATTTCTACCGACCTTACCGGTCTTTTGCTGGTGAATATGTTCTACTATTTTTTAATATTTTGTCCAATTTTGTTTGTCCACACAAAAGTACCCGTGAGTCTGGCAGGGAGATCATACAATCTCACACAGGAAAAAAAAAAAATATTCTGCCTGCTTTTGAAACGAATATGTTTGATTCACACACAAAAAGAGAGAAGTCCTGACTTCGAATGAACCACGCTCTTCTATAATTGTAATGCATTGAAAGATTCTATTTATTTTGATTTATCTATATATTTCTGTGCGTGGATGCGTTCAGATAAAATGGTGCGTGATGGTCGTACACACTAGGCCCCTATCAATCACACATAATAATGATAAATATGCAGATTTAAAATAAAGTCGAGCAATCTAAAACTTACGCTACACGTCTTTTTCTTAGAACTCTCTCTCTCTCTCTCTCTCTCTCTCTCTCTCTCTCTCTCTCTCTCTCTCTCTCTCTCTCTCAAAAGATCAGGGACACGATATTAAACACTACCATACTATATAAAAAAAAAGTGTCAGTCTTTAGAGAAGGCACTGTACGATTAATTGATCAATTAATCAACAATCAATTAATTACGCGTGCATCGATGTAGTGTGAAAGAGGGCGTCTTAATGATCATTTCTTTTTTTTGACAAACTCGCGCTGTTATAACGTCTTTCGGACAGGATTATTACCTTATTAGTGCTAATTTGTTTTAAGCTAATATTATTGTTATAATTAATCTTATTATAACTATTCTTATTATTATTATTATTATTATTATTATTATTATTATTATTATTATTATCCAGTTTAATTCCATTGCAAGGTGAGTGTTGATTGTGTGTGTTTAGTGCACGTGTGTAGGTGCATGCGGCGCGTGCATGCGAGCGCGCGTGTGTGTGTGTGTGTGTGTGTGTGTGTGTGTGCGTGTGCGTGCGTGCGTGTGTGTGTGTGTGTGTGCGTGTGTGTGTGTGTGTGTGTGTGTGCGTGTGTGTGTGTACACGCGCGTGTGCGCGCACACGCGCGCGCAAAAAAGGGGATAGCGCAAACAAAAATACTTGGGAGGTCATGGGGTCAATAAGGGGGATGATCAATCATCCTGAGTGTATGAGATGAAGGGGGTGGGGGGCGAGAACGAGAATGGAGAGACACACACAGAGAGAGAGAGAGAGAGAGAGAGAGAGAGAGAGAGAGAGAGAGAGAGAGAGAGAGAGAGAGAGAGAGAGAGAGAGAGAGAGAGAGAGAGAGAGAGAGAGAGAGAGTTGACTGATTGTATGCGTAGTCGACCACACACGCACACAAACAATAATCAGGGGCACAGAGAGAGGACAGGGAGACAGACAGACCGAGACACGGACAGAGAGACAGAGAAACAGAGAGAGACAGAGAAACAGAGAGAGACAGAGACATAGACAGACAGACAGAGACATAGAGAGAGGCAGGAAATTGTTTTATGTGAGGCGATGTCGGCTGGGGAAGGGGGGGGGGGGGGGATCATACACGTGTGCTTTAATTTTAATGGTGAATTGATGACCGATGACAAACCACTCAGCGCCTGTAATGGCCAAAATCTCAAGGGTGTCTAACATCTTTTCTTTCAGCTTTCTTTTGGACGGAAAATCTGAATGTATACAGCCTTTACTAAAATAGATATGCTGATGTTTCTATCTTTTTTCTCTCTGAAGACCCTCTGTTGTCTGGCTCTCCGCAGAGTTTCTTTATATTAATAGAATATGCTCATGTTTTCATCTTTCCTGATTCTACACTTTTCTTTTCTTAAAAAAAAAATCTTCCCTATACACCGAAATGATGAGACTCCCTAGAGTCGAAACAGCTGTCCTCGGCTGGGTTCTGCCATTGCCTCCCTATTAAAAAAGGAGGAAAAACTAAACTAGCACTCTATGTTTTTTTAGAACGTAGATCAAAATACCAAGTTAATCTAACTGGTTTTGGTTTTAATGTTCGTTTTAAAGACACAAGGACAAAAACGTTTTAAACAATTCTACTATTATTGCACTTCAAATGCTCTAACTTTTGAGTCCTGTAGGCAGGAGGAACGGTGCCAGCAGTAGGATTTTTTCATATCTATATATGTACGGTCCATGGTCGTATGCAGACGGTGTCGCAGTCAAAAAAGTCGCTCAGTCAAATGAATCGCCCGCTACTATGAGAGTGTGTATTTGCGACAACCAGAAATTTCACTTTTTCTGTACTTGAACCATTTACCTAACTCTAACCCTAACCCTAGCCCTAACCCTAGAAAAAGTGAAATTTGTGGTTCATGCTCAATGTCGCAAAATGTCGCAAATACACACTCTCATAGTAGCCGGGCGATTTATTTGACTGAGCGACTTTTTTGGCTGCGACAGGCGGCACGTGAAAAATGTACTGCACTGCGCTTGAACGAAATTAATTTTTATGTCCGAAATTTCCCTCCGCCATTCACAGATAATTAGTGTTAACAACCTTATCCTAATAATCCTGATCGCTTGCTCACATGCACTATACTCGTATGAAGAGGGAGGTGGGGGATGGAGGGAAGAGTAAGAAGAGAGGGAGGGAGAAAGAGAGAGAATGGGACGGGGGGGGGGGGGGGGGGGGGGGGGGGGAGGGTAGTGTTGTCGGAATGAGTACAGAATATAATTGTCAGAAAGTCCAGAGAGAGAAAACATAATAATGTCTGTAAGCCTGTCAAAAATCAACTTCAGTTCAATCAAAGATTCTAAAAGGGTAAGATGGACTACTTAAGAGTTACGGCGAACCGGGCTGATAGAGTTATCGTTAGTGGAGACAGTACACTATTCACAGTGGAGGCTATCTAAAAACTCAGACTGGAATTTGAACGGAGAATTAAACTGGCCTATCGACGTGTACATGTGTACTGTTTTTAAGGGACATAACCAGTGTTTCTGTCCTCACTACTCATATAGGGAAAAGAGACCGGATGCTTGTCTTCCCCTATACAGTCTTTGGTTCAATACAGAATAGATTAAATTTGTTAAAGTTTACACACGCGCGCGCGCGCGCACACACATACATAAGCGAGAGCAGGCTCGCAGACAACCACGAATACGCGCGTGCAGTCATAAAGCAGACAAACAGAAGAGTGAGACGACGTGTAGATAGAGTTTAACTGAAAATATTATGTCAACCCTGTCGTATGCAAAAAAAAGTAGCATCATGTAAATTCTTCGCTCGCTACTATGAGTTAGCATTTCCGACATTAAGGATGAACGCAATTTCACTTTCTCCGTATTTGAAACACTTTTCCGTACTCAAATCGTTCATATTTCATGACATTACGGGAAAAAAGTGAAATTTAAACAAATTCGCTCAATGTTGCAAATGCTAAGTCTCATAGTATATAGCGAGCGAAGAATTTACACGATACTACTTTTTTGCATACAACAAACCCTTTAGTGTACAGTCCTATTCTCCTAATGGCAGCAACGCCGTACCCGCAGCCACTGTGTCCAAAATTGTATTATAATAATAGTAAGCTTTTTGCTGTGTCTCCGAATTGCAAAAAGCTGCTTATTATACAACAATAACTACAACAACGAGACAACAACTGGGTTTGTTTCACATGTGCCCCGAAACACATAACACCAAAACCCCAAAGTACAAGACTAAAACAGGCAAAACGGAAGACTAGAAACAGAAACCATGGAAGACGGAAAAAAAAAGAAACAACACGATAGCGTAAGTAAAGAGAGCGGGGGAGCAAATCAAACACAGGGTAATCAATTTTCAAAGAACACCTGCTAGAACACAACACAACAGCAACTGACCAGTACAAACTGAACCATTTTACACGACGATCCACTGTGTGCCACTCATTGCGTGCCAGCTTGTTCAACGCACTATCTCTGGCAATACAAGCAAGACAGACGGACTCCAGTTTATCTCGGGGGCCGATTCAAAAGTCGATTTCGTTCATGAAGTGGGGAGATAGATTATAAATGGAGAGTAGGAGCGAAGGCAGAAAATCGGGAATTCGCGAACACGCGTGCACGCGTGCGCGCGTGTGTGTGTGTGTGTGTGTGTGTGTGTGTGTGTGTGTGTGTGCGTGTGCGTGCGTGCGTGTGCGCACGCGCTCACAAGCGAATTAGCATGACGATTGAATAAAACTAAAAGAAATGTGTGAGTTTGTATGTTTGCGTCAGAGACTCAGAGAGAGAGAGAGAGAGAGAGAGAGAGAGAGAGAGAGAGAGAGAGAGAGAGAGAGAGAGAGAGAGAGAGAGAGAGAGAGAGAGAGAGAGCATAAAAGATGTGAAGCAACTTGTATAGATAGATACCTACACCTCAAATCTGGTACGCATACGCACCGAACAACTGGTATGACCTGTTTATTTATTTTTGTGCCCTTGCGCACGTGCAAATGTGCAGGTGCGTGTCCAAGTGCACGTGGAAATTGTATTTTCAATCGCCTGCGTGAGTTTCAGCTCGTAATATGGAGATGCGGCATAACGCGATATATGTTTCGGACGTATGTAATGAGGTTTTACAGAGAAAACAAATTAAAGCCTAAATTATTTTATGTTTTCTTTTAACCTCAACGTTGTCGCAATATTTAGTAACAAAGCGTATAACGATTTGTTGCAGACAAGCAAGCGAAACAAGAATGAGCGCAATTTTATTGTAAAAAAGAAAAGGTTGAGAGAAATTTAAAGCAAAAGAAATATGATTTTTGTTTGCTCTCTCTCTCTCTCTCTCTCTCTCTCTCTCTCTCTCTCTCTCTCTCTCTCTTACACAAACGCACACGCGCGCGCGTGTTAATCTTAGTATTAAGTAATATTCTCTTTATAAATATTTGTGTTTACTACATACAAAAGCCATTGAGCAAAGAACAAAACCACATTTTTGGAAGCAAAATTGTTCAGAAACTGTGCCATGGGTGAATAGGTCTCACATCACACTAGTATGCGAAGAAGTAAAAACAGTGTCAGTTTGAACACACACACCCCTCACAACACACACACACACACACACACACACACACACACACACACACGCACGCGCGCACGCACGCACACACACACACACACACACACACACACACACACACACACACACACACACACACACACACACACACACGTCTTGATATAAACAGGAAAGAAAGCTAGTAGCAGTAATAATATACTCTCTTCAGTAGATAAAACAAATGTGTCGGGCAATGCAAAAAAAGCATGCTACTTTCTAATAGGTAAAAGGGGGGGGGGGGGGGGGTGTCATCCTAAAGAATAAGACCTCTTGCGGACTCGGCAGAGCCAAATTTGTTGTTGTGATTTACAAAAGAATAAAATATCACATTCCTGAAGATGAACATGATTGTGTTGATTACGCGCGTGTTTTATCTCTCTCTCCTGACTCTCATAAACAATCATGTAACAAAGCAGCATCAACATACCAATTAGAACAAATCAACACAACCCAGCAAATAAATTAATCAATGACAAATCTTTTCGACAGTTCCAAAAAAGTACTAACTGTAGATAGTATTTGTGAGTTTTCAGAATGATTTTTATGCTGGCTACCAGACTTCAGACTTTACATCATTAGGCAACATATCTCCCTCTGTCTAAATGCTGGTTAGATACTCGGTATTCACATCTGTATTGTTAAAAATTCGGGACTTTCCTGGTGTTGCACTGCCTCCGGGCATTGCCTCCAGGATCGTTCCCACCATCTTATATCTACTAATGTCCCGGAGGACGTTAAGCAGAGTTTCATCATTATCATCTCTCTCTCTCTCTCTCTCTCTCTCTCTCTCTCTCTCTCTCTCTCTCTCTCTCTCTCAGTGCGCGCGCGCATGCAAGCATGTACACATGAGTATGTGCCCGCAAGTAGTTTTGTTTGTGCCCATTTAGTTTTGTAATTATGTGTGTAGGTCTAGTAGTATGCATGAATGACCTTCGCTTATTTGTTTCTATTCAAATGCCGCATGCTATTATTTATTTTTTTTATAAATGAGAATGCGATTCAAGTAAACAAATCAAATAAATCTTTACAATTGTTTTCAATCATCAATATAAGAATTTATACTTTCGCGGAATCTAAAACCTGGGCGCTTATTCTTGACAGAAATATGAAACTTAAACTTACCTGTTTCTCAGAGTAAATCCATTATAATAATTTACATCCACTTTGGAAAATCCATAACCTATGCACAACTTTGCAACACAGCATTTTGTAGTAGTAGTAGTAGTAGTATTCTTCACTCAATCACCAGGAGGATTTCTATCCAGAATATCCGTGATTATTCCCAGAACAACCCTACTAGGTGATTTCTCACGTGATCATGTTGTCTTCACAGATTTTTTCACACTTTTTTCTCTCCGTATCTATAACAATGGTACACATGCAAAAGGCACACACAAAAACCACAATGGTATCTGCACAATATGAATATTTATCATTTCAAAGACGTGAAATAATCCTCGCTGA
>JAGGCT020002179.1:5000-25000 GCA_017654935.2 Phymorhynchus buccinoides
CTGCGACTACAAATACAGCCATCAAACCTGTCACCCGACATACTGGAAGTATGTCATGTTTAGCCAGATGGTACTCAAGCCTGTCTTTGACAATTTTCTCGTACACCTTGCCGAGGTGAGGAGTCAGCGCAGTGGGTCTGTAGCTGGTTGGGAGCTTGTGTGGTTTGCCCTCTTTTGGGATGGCACACACTTGAGCTTCTTTCCATGCTTTTGGGATCGTACTTGTTGACCAGCATTTCTGATAGAATGCGTGAAGCACTTTTCGCATCGGTCTTGTGAATTGGCGGATAATGTGATAGGAGATCGGGTCTGCACCTGCGGCTTTGCTGCCCGTTCCTAGTCCATCGATTGCTGATATCACTTCTTCGATCGTGAGGTCACTGTTGAAGGGGGCTGTGTTGTCGCTTAACACAGGGTCTTCAAAGATGGCCTCAGCTTCTAGTCTCGCTTGGATCATTTTGTCAGACAGGTGCTCTGTTTGACTTGCTCGGGCAAAGACATTTGCAAGCGCATCTGCCTTTTCTTGTGCGTTTCGAGTGAGTTTGCCATCGACAAGGAGCGGCCTCTCAGCTGGGCGCGCACGCCTTTTGAGTATTCTGATCTTCCTCCACATTTTGGTGGAGTCGCGTGGGTCTCGGATTTCATCCTGACAGAACTGTTCCCAGTGTTTTTGTTGTACGTTGTCCACAGTATTTTGGCATACTTTGGTGGCCTCGGCTAGCGCATCTTCGTTTGGTTTTGATACGTCTAGTTGGAATCTTCGTAGAGCGTATCTTTTGGCAGATGTAGCCTTGTCGCACTCTTCGTTCCACCATTCTGTGGTGAATTGGTGTTTGCCGTTTGGTCGCGGGGTATGTTTAGGGATTGCTGCGTCGGCTGCCCTGAGAATCATCCGTCGGATGTTCTCGTAATACGTTTCAATGTCCAGGTCTTGAGGGTCATGTATGAGACATTCCGCGTCAAGACAGGATTTGAAGCAATCCCAATTTGCTTTCTCGTGTTGGTATCTCGGTGTTTGGTCACATTCTAATAGGACATAGGGGTCTGAACCGCCGACTACAACGTGTAGTGGCAGGTGGTCAGACTGTAGGTTGTTGAAACCTACATCCCATTCGGCATCGAGCTGTAGGTCTGGGGAGACCATCGTGAGGTCTATAGCAGAACAGCGCTGCATATTTCGTGCAAGACGTGTGAATCGGCCATCATTGAGGACTGTTAGGTTGGAGTCCAAGACAGTGTTGGCTAGGTGATTCCCAATGTTTTGGGCCTGGCCGGTGTCCCACTGTCTGTGGCTGACGTTGAAGTCGCCTGCCACCACCCAGCTGTTCTCATCTGTGGCGAAGGAAGAAACTGCATCGAACACGTTGTGGGTCTTGTTGAACACATCAAGAATGGTTTCCGCAAAACCAAAAAAAACCTCGCTGCCTTCTTTGACATCAAAAAGGCATTTGACACTGTTTGGCATGCCAAGCTACTCGACAAGATGCAAAAACTCGGCATCAATGGATGACTCTACCAATTTGTCCAAACCTTTCTGACCAACAGACAAATGGCAGTCAGAATAGGCTCAGCCAAATCAGAGACACATACCCTAGACATGGGAGTACCTCAAGGCAGTGTGATCGCCCCATTACTGTTCAGCATCATGCTACATGATCTGGACAAAGTGATCCAAAAGGACATTGAAGAAAATGTTTCCTACACTGCGAAGGGAAAACTAAAAGACTACAAGCTCAACATCGCGCTGTACGCCGATGACCTGGCTATCTGGACTGATGTGGCCTACTTTGAGAGAGACAAACTGGAGTTCCTCCAAAAGTGTGTGGACACCACCAACGCTTACATGAAAGCAAACGGTTTCCAACTGTCTGACGAAAAGACAGTATTCATGGTATTCCAACACAAAATGGGCAAGCCAAAGTCCCTGGACTCAATAACACTCGATGATCACATCATCAAACCCAGCGACAAAGTCAAATTCCTGGGAGTTACCATCACGAAAGACCTATCCTGGTCAAACCACATCAATCACCTAGCAGCCAAAGCTGCCAGGGCCGTCGGCCTCATCAAGTTTCTTGCCAAAGAAACTTGGGTCACACCCAGAAACCTAGTGCACCTGACAATCGCACTTGTTCGCTCCAAGCTAACGTACGGACACGAAGCCTTTTTCAATGCCACCAAGACAAATTGGCAACAGCTTGAAAGAATCGAACTAGCCGCCCTCAAACACTCCCTGGGACTACCAAAACATGCGAACAATGATTTGGTATACCAGGAAGCAGGGAAGCTCCCACTCCGAGAAGAATGCCGTCGAAGATGTGCAAACTTCGAAGCCCGCATGTCAACAGTGCCAAACACTGTCACGACAGTCCTAGAAGAGGACAACAAAATAAGGCAGGCTGCCTTCCTACAACACAAAAAGGAGACCGCTCCGAAGAAATACAATCGGATGAAACCTTTCCGATCCCATACGGAAGACATATGGGAAAAGTGTCAAATAGACCCAAAGATAGTGGTACCAATCCCTATCAGTCCATACCCTCCCTGGGAACTGGAGAAACCATGGATAAACACATCCATAGGTACAGGATCCACCAAACAGTCTGACCCACTGCGACTGGCTGCCACCGCCAAAGCCATGGTACACGAGCAGTACCAACACCATCTCCAAATCTATACGGACGGCTCAGTCCTACAAGATGGAGAAGTCGGAAGCGCCTTTGTGATCCCAGACCTGGGAATCACCAAAAAGTTCCACCTGAACAAAGGAGCCAGCATCTTCACTGCTGAACTGCTAGCCATCCTTATGGCATGCAACACCGTGAACGATATGCCGCAGCCCCCCAGATCAGTAGTCATACTGTCAGACTCGAAATCCTCACTCCAAGCCCTACAAAAGGGAGGAAACAAAACCAGACTGGAACTACAAATGGAAATCAAATTCCTAGCCCACCAAATCATCTGTAAAGGAACAGATCTGACACTCACGTGGCTCCCCTCCCACTCGGGAATAAAGGGTAACGATTCAGCAGACAGAGCTGCAAAATCGGCCACAAAGATCGGGACGCCTCTCGATCTGAAACTTTCCCAAACCGAAGTCGTGAACAAGGTACGCACCTATGTTCACAAATCCCGAATTGACTACATGAAGGATTACTGCCAGTCCCGCGGCTATCTGCACCGCCCGGACATCGGCAAACCAAGAATACCGAACTTACCCAGACAAAACCTATGGTTACTGATGCGCCTCAGAACCAACTGCCAGACGGCTGCCCTCCTCGGCAAAACATGTGAGTGTGGAGCAGACACCTCACTAGACCACCTACTGACTGAGTGTCCAGCACTGGCTGACACTACGTCACCCCTCTGGGTGTACAGGCACACCCACGGCCTCAAAGCTTATGACTTTCTCAGGCCTCACCCCTCCCTAGGGATTGAGCCAATGAAAGTCTTGACCGATAGCCTAATTTCGAGTGGTCTTGGCGCCTGGTTCTAGCAGCCACCCACTTCGATACATCGATCAGGGTTAAGCCCCAAGCCGAAAAAGACTAAGGGTTTCCATGCTACTCTCGTAGGCCATGGCAACCCAAAGACTTAACACCTGTCCTCTGGCCTGGGTGGCCGGGGGATTGCCCAGCAAGGGTGTTCTACCCAAACTGGGTCCCCCATTGGATCACGTGGATCCATATTATACCAGGGGGGTGGTCCGGAAAAGCGAAACCTTAGGGTTAGAAGATGTGCCCAAAAAAGCCAAGACCTGGAGAAGGCTAAGCCAGCTGGAAAGTCTTCCACCTATGACCAAGATACAGCCTCTTAGTTCACGAGCCTGACGATTGTAGTATGCTGCACAAAAAACGCCTCCAAAAAACCTGACATCCTTTACGAGAAGACAGCCCAGTCTTCATGGAGAACGATCAATTGGACGATAATCTCACTCTCTGGTGTCACCCGATGAAGATTCTATGAATGGAAACGTCGGGTTTCCCCTCCCCAGGTACATGTTCCTACCCTTATATCTGTAAGCTAGTCCCCTTAATAGATTCTGATTTGTTCTGTCCGCTGCTTCGTATTAATTAATTATATTTTTTAATACCAGGCATGGTAATGGAGGAAAAGAATTTTTCTCTGAAAATATTTTGGAGTTTCAACTCAAGAGACATCATTGTTAATAATTATTGGTCAAGAGCCCTTCATGGTGGTCAGGGGGCAATTTCTCTTGAGGACAAATATATAAAACTATTAAAAATTGGGGGGGGGGGAAGCTTATCCTTAAAGACCCACCACATCACGTGTCAAAATCACGGTTTTCCCTCTTATAGCTGGTAAGTAATCTTACGAAATCTTCCTAGCATAAGAGGGAATGTGACACGTGACGTGGGGGGTTCCTTAAGCTTAAAACCCTCTGACATTTGTTTTTCTACATTCACTTTTCTTTGAATTCAGAGAATTCTCCGAAGATTACCATGCCTGAAAACTGTAGTCTGTTTCTTCGTCAGGGTCAGAGGGCAATCCTGACCTGCGACCAGCTGCCCAATCATTATTTCGCTCCCCACCAGGTGTCATCCTGGGGAATAGACGATATTCGGAAGGAAAAAAACAAAACAAGGGGAGAGTACTACGTGAACATTAGAGTAGTCTACCTTGAACGAGTCGGCCAAACCATAACAAACGCAACACGAGGCGAGTTCATTGGGCAAGTTTGTGTTTGACTGACTCTGTCAAGCGGGATCACTCGCATTCACTATGAGATTACTCCCCAATTATTTGCGAACATTTCCTATTATTGTCATCGGGGGATGGGGGGTTGCCGTAGGATCGACATGATGGGGAATTGTCGGCGGTGGGGAATGGTCAACTTAGGACGATGATTTGACCGCTAGGGGGCAGTCAGACCAGTAGGGGCTTAGCGCGTGATATTCTTAGTTGGGCGTGACTGCCCCTGGCGGTCAAATGCGCGTCCTAAGTTGCTCATTGTGCATGGGGAATTGCCCATGGGGAAGTGTCGTGGAACCATCTGAGAGTGGTGGTCTTTCACAACAGACTAAACTCTTTGTCAGCAGACTGACTCTGCCTACCACACGCTGCAGGAAGCCCTCACACTACCCATACAGTGGAACCTCCCTTATAAGACCTTCAAAAATCATCCAGAATGAGGTCTTATAACGGAGGGGTCGTATAAGGGAGGTAATTTCAATACTTACAAAGAGCAATGGACGAAATAAGGCTTTACGCCCTCTTCGGCCATGTGGGGCATTAGGGATTTACTGTTGATGCACCAAAGGGCAATGTCTCAGAAAAGTAGGTCTTATATGGGAGGGAGTCTTATAATAGGAGGTCTTATAAGGGAGGTTCCACTGTATCAGCTGCATGGACACTCTGGACACCGTTCAAACGGCTAAATACCTGGGTGTTTTTCTGCAGGCAACTGGCAGCTGGGATGTCCGTATCAATACCATCACAGCCAAGGCTAGCAAGACCCTGGGATTTCTACACAGGAACCTCAAGATAGCCTCCACGGAGTTGAGAGAAAAGGCCTACATGGCCTTTGTCAGGCCACTCCTTGAATACGCATGTTCGGTCTGGGACCCTTTCACCCAGAAGAATATGGACAATGTCTGCCAGGTTTGTCCTCAATTGCTACCACAGGACAGCCAGCGTCACCGACATGCTTCAAGGACTTGGATGGAGCTCTCTGCAAAAGCGACTGCAGGCCACCAGACTCACCATGCTCTACAAAACACTCAGTGGCATGGTGAACATCAGCAGGAGCAAGCTGGTATCTCAGTCACGACAACGTAGAGGTCACCCCCAACAGCTCATTGACATTTGTCCCCCATTGCCGAACTCAATATCGCCAGAGCGCATTTTCCCCCAGAACAATAAAGGAGTGGAATGAGCTACCAACAACAGCAGTGGAAGCAAAAAACCCAGAGTGTTTCACAGCCAGGGTCTGGGAGCATCTGCTTGGACACCCGCCCGCTGCCACCTCCATCTCCGTTGGTCCCATTCTGGGGTCAACGGACTAACCATCTGGCAACCAGCTTCCCTCTCTCTCTCTCTCTCTCAATAATTTCTTCTCTGGCCTGCTTGAGGCCCTTTCTTCCGGCAAGAGTGGTCGAGCCTCCCCGGTTCCGTGGCAAAATAATCAACGTGATGATTGTGGCCACGCACAGCGAAGAAGAAGAAGCTTGTATGATAATTTTCCATTTTAAGCACACATTAAATCACCCCCACAACAACTTTCACAAGAGTAGGGCACCGTGCGTCAATAGGAACAGGGTAGATAGATGAACATGCACACCCGTGTTGTGGATTACACCGTGCGTCAATAGGAACAGGGTAGATAGATGAACATGCACACCCGTGTTGTGGATTACACCGTGCGTCAATAGGAACAGGGTAGATAGATGAACATGCACACCCGTGTTGTGGATTACACCGTGCGTCAATAGGAACAAGGTAGATAGATGAACATGCACACCCGTGTTGTGGATTACACCGTGCGTCAATAGGAACAGGGTAGATAGATGAACATGCACACCCGTGTTGTGGATTACACCGTGCGTCAATAGGAACAGGGTAGATAGATGAACATGCACACCCGTGTTGTGGATTACACCGTGCGTCAATAGGAACAGGTAGATAGATGAACATGCACACCCGTGTTGTGGATTACACCGTGCGTCAATAGGAACAGGGTAGATAGATGAACATGCACACCCGTGTTGTGGATTACACCGTGCGTCAATAGGAACAGGGTAGATAGATGAACATGCACACCCGTGTTGTGGATTACACCGTGCGTCAATAGGAACAGGGTAGATAGATGAACATGCACACCCGTGTTGTGGATTACACCGTGCGTCAATAGGAACAGGGTAGATAGATGAACATGCACACCCGTGTTGTGGATTACACCGTGCGTCAATAGGAACAGGTAGATAGATGAACATGCACACCCGTGTTGTGGATTGACATCACTGGAATCAAAAGTTGAACAATAAAAAATCAATGCCAAAGTCATGCGCGCGCAGGGCTCCCAGGGACCCCCATTTGGGGGTCTATGAAGTACTAAAATTCTAAAGCACCCTCTAAAAGAATGTGCAGGGGGTCCCAGGGATGCACTCGACAAATTCTCTTTAGCATTCACAATGCCACCGGGACCCTCTATCCCGCCTCTAGGAACCTCTATACCCAGTGAAGGAGTCCCTGGGACCACTTGTTTTGCAGGACGATTGTGAGCCCTGGCATGCGCACACACAACACACAAACGAGAGAAATGCAAAGGCTTTAGTTCAAACTCAATTATTCCCATAGCGATAGAACTGCAGGTAAAAAAAAGAAAAGAAAAACAACAAAATCTCTCTCTCTCTGTCGCATAGCATGCATGCACGGACACACATTCACACACAGAGCAGTGGAAAGACTAACTCGTCTAAACCAACTTCGTAAAAACTAACAAACTCAATGATCACGGTTTATTGTCAACATTTAATATCATACATTCAATCTTCCTTTTTTCACATAACCACTTTGCACTCGCAAAAACGTCTGCTCAGTATTACTATTACACGCATAATAAAGAAAGAAAGAAAGAAAGAAAAAGAAAGAAAGAATGAAGGAAATGAAAGAAAGGCAGAAGGATGAAAAATATAGACAGAAAAAAAAGAGAGAGACTAAGTAAGACAGAAAAGAGAGAGAAAGAAAGAAAATCTAGCAAAAATCTCAAAGCTACTATTTGTTTGCCGTCACTAACAGTAGTTACAGTTCATGTTGGGGGTCAGAATAATTGTCGTAGCTTTCTTGCCAAGATGATTTCTCACTGTCTAAAGTACAGTGGAACCTCCCTTAGAAGACCTTCACAAATCATCCAAAATGAGGTCTTATAAGGGAGGGGTCTTATAAGAGAAGTAATTTTAATACTCACAAAGAAGGGCAATGTCTCAGGGAAGTAGGTCTTATGTGGGAGGGAGTCTTATAATGGGAGGTCTTATAACGGAGGTTCCACTGTACTGTCAATGAGGCTTTACACTACTTATTGGTGACACAAAGGGGCAATAATCTTAGGACTGAGTTGACCATGCCACCTAGTGACGAGTCAGGGGCAGATAATTTTCTCTGGCTACATACAACTTCGTGACAGGCAAGGGCAATAATCTTATGTAGGTGGCGCACACATCTCAGTGCACGAGACAGGGGCAGAGAATTTTCAGCATAAAGCCTCAATTGACTCGGAATTGTAGACAAGGTTTTGTGTGGCACACCCCTACAAGTTACACACACACATTTTCATAGCCACACCATCCATTTTCTTTTTCTTTTTTTGGCAAGCATACATCATACAATCTACCTTGTTGTTACTCTCTAAAATAATAATTGAAAAAATAATTTTTTTATTTTTTTTAAACCATTGCCCAACAATTGCTCCAGGCTTATTTCTCTTTCTGATCTCATAAGAGTTCTACTACCATGGACGATTCTAATATAGTAATAACTAGAACTGCTCAATAGCTTCACTCACATGACTGATGGTCACGCCTTGGCTTAAGGCTGCGTCAGACCACTTGACATAGGCTAGAACACCAAGGCTACATCAAAATGTTGTATAGCTATGCAGGGATTGTCTTTAGCCATGACAAGCCCCTAGCATAACATCATCAGTCTGCAAAATCCCCCGAAAACTTGGAGTGTGGCTGCCCACGTGGTGGGGTAATAAAAAACGGTCTGTTCTCATCCCTAGCTGATGCATTTCTACCATAGTGTTCAAGTGCTTCGGCTGTTGGGATGATCCCTGGAGTCTCTTAGCCAGGGTATGACAACAACTGATGGACCAACGACACCATAAAAAGGGGAGATAATGAACCAATAAACAAACAGTGAAATAAACCCCTCCATCTCCACCCACCCCTCCCCTTTCGTTAGTTGGAGTTTTGAAAATATAATTATTGTGAAACATTTCCTAAACTGACTAAAGCAATGAAAAAAACAAAGTGAATTGAAGCCAAATGAATGAGACAAATGCTATGCCTAGGTGACACAGCTCATTTTCCACTAAAAAGATGACACACCCTTCATTTGCTTCGTCACATTCTTTGTGATAAAATGTCCATGACTTAGTGTTAGTTATTCATAATCACAGTTAAACACACACAACTTTCATCCTTACATTCAATTTTCCAACCACCGTGTGTGAGAAAAATTTCGTTAGATGCAACCATAGACATTTTTTTTTTTAAATGCAAAAACACAACAAAATGCAGGCATCAGAATAACAAGTCTGAAGTCCAATCCTCTGAAAATGCGGTGCAAGGGGCATCAAGGCCCCAGACTGAAGCTCTAGGGACAACACTGAAGTCCTTTACCAACATGACTAAAAAGGCGTAATGCAGTAAGAAATCACTTTAAATTTGCTATTTAACTCTTTGGTTTCTGTATTTAGAGAAGCTTCAACTACTGTTCATTTCTGAGACCCTCTTTAGCTGCTGAGAAATTTTATCCCGTTGATTCCTACGGGCCTCTTTTGCTCGTCCGCATATTCACAATAACATAACACCCCTTTATACAGTTTTACTCTCTCTGGAAACCCAGGAATAGGGAGATAGAGAGCTCTATAAAGCTAAGGAATCTGCAGTTGCTCCCATTCAACCTCAAAAGCGGTTCTCAGGAACAAAAGAGTTAACAGAACAGGTAACACTCTATAAAAAGGGAAAACCTCTGGGAGCAGAAGCCAATCCTCGGTCAGAAATTCTTAATCCTCTGAAATTTGCAGATCCTCTGACACTGACAGACACAATTCTGATGCCTGGAAATGTTCCAATGTCTCAAGTGTAAAAAAGACCCAGTGTAACTTGGAAAAAGTCACACACGCACACACAGACACACACGCACACGCACACACACTCTGTGTGATGGGTTTATTTCTTCTCCGGCGTGCTCAGGCCGTACTTGCTCTTCATCTTGTCGATCTCCTCCTTCTTTTTATCCGTGTCCACTTTCTTGAACGCCTGAAAAACCACAGAACACACAAGAGATGAATGCGTTACTAGCATTCAATATACATCTTGATGAGAATCGGTTTTAATTCTTTCTTTGAAAAGTGGGGTGGGGGGAAGTGGAAGGGGAGAGGGGTGCAGAGGTGTTGAGAGTTGGTGCGCAAAGCAAACCTCTAGGGGGTCATCTTGATATTTCAGCAGGACACAATGGGGCTTTATACTACTTCTTGCCTACACGAAAGGGCAATAACTTTAGGCCCAAACTGCTCATGCCACCTAGCCAGGGGCAGATAATTTTCTGTGGCTATATACAGCAAAACTCGGTTATAAGAAAATCGAAGGGAGATGATTATTTTGCTTTCTTATATCCAAGTTTTCTTATATCCAAAACTCGGCTATAAGAAAACATTTTGATTTTTTGGGTTATAACCGAGTTGAATGGGGGAAAAGGGAAAAGAGAAAAAGAAAAAGAGAAAAAAAAAAGACAGACAGAAAAACAAAACGAACTGTGCTTGATTATAAGCAAGTTTTCTTATAAGCGAATTCAGCTGTACTACATGTACTACTTCATGACGGGCAAGGGAGATAATCTTAAGTAGGTGACTTTTTCTATTTCGTTTCTTTGTTATGCTTCTAATGTTCAAAATTAACCTTTTTTTTCTTTTTCTTAAATGTGTGATTTTTCAGTCTGTGATTGCCAGCCGCCATATCTGTGACTTATTTTGAGTAGGCACACTATAAGCTTTAAGCTTGTTGCTGCCGTCATTCATGTTCATTTTATTTGGTGTATATGTTTTGCTTGTCAATAAAAAATCATTTAAACCAAGTAGGTGACGTTCGCATCTCAGGGCACAAGACAGGGGCAGAGAATGTCAGTATAAAGCCTCATTGATGCCAAATGCTTTGACATGATGCGATACTCAACATTGTAGTGCAACTTGGGGAACAGTGAGCATCAGGTGAAGTGTCGCTACATTTTGGCGACGCACTGGCCTGCAATCCAGCACGTCAGATGGGAGTTTGAATTAAGCACCAGGGACCCTCATGTGGGGGTCTATGAAGCACTACAAGCAAAATGGACCCTCTGAGAAAATAATTTTGGGGTCCCAGGGATGCACTATAAAAATTGGCAATATTAGAAAACGTGGTCTTGTCACTCCAATCACAGACCATTCACCATCCATTGTTTTAATATGCTTTCAAAACTTCTAGGCCTACTTCACTGAACTGATTCTCCCACATTTTCAGTTTATTCTCCCTTCCTGGCTCATTTCATTGATCTATTCTTTTCCCTCTGTATGTGTGTGTGTGTGTGTGTGTGTGTGCATATGCACGTGTGTGCATATGCACACAGACAGTCTGAAAACTTCTGTTGAGCTACTTATCACATGCACTTGAAGGCCGGGTTCACATTAGCCGTGTAAGTTCTGTACGGAAAACCCTAAATAAGTGGAAGAAAGAAGGATAAAAGTGTACACATATAGGGGAAATTCGAACACGTGCACAAATCTTTTCCCTTCTTTGTTTCACTTATTTATGGATTGCGCACGGGTTTCCGCATGGAATATCCGCTTATGTGTGTACACGGCCTAAATGTTATTATTTTTGTATTTGCAACTTAGTTAATGGGGACCCTCTATCTCTCCTCTAGGACCCTCTTTACTCTAAGTGAAAGGGTCCCTGGGATGCCTTGTCTGGCAAGATGATTGGGAGCCCTGAGAATTAGCACTAAGCATGTCTAATCATAATGAAACATATCTTGTGCATTTCAAACCACCGTGGACCATACCCTGACACCCCTCCCGTCAAAAAATGGACCCACCCAGGGCTCCCAGGGCTCATTTGGGGGTCTATGAAGCACTAAAATTCTACAGGACCCTCTAAAAGAATGTGCAGGGGGTCCCAGGGATGCACTAGAAAAATTCTTTTTAGCATTCGCTATGCCACTGTGACCCTCTATCCCGCCTCTAGGACCCTCTATACCGTAAGTGAATGAGTCCCTGGGACCCCTCGTTTTGCGGGACGATTGGGAGCACTACCCACCCCTCCTCCGACCTCCAAACCAAAAGTGGACTGACCCTGGTGGACTGGAAGTAAAGCACCACGAGGTAGCGGTTACAGACGTTGAACCCTGAGAGGTGGTCGCAGGCGTTCTTGGCGTCAAAGATGTCCTCGTACACCACGAAGGCCGTGCCTTTCGTCTCTGGAGTGTTGCCGCTACAACAAAATCAAAAAAGAGACAAAATAAAAATAGAGGTTTGAATGGTCGACTTATGGTGATGATATGACCGCCAGGGGGCAGTCAAACCACTAGGGGTTTATCACGCGATTATCTTAGTTGGGCGTAGTGAGAGAGAGAGAGAGAGAGGGTGGGACTCCTCCCTCTCTCTCTCTCTTTGTCCCCAACTAAGAATATAGAGAGGATTAGCCCCACTCGAGCGTTATGCCACCTGGCGGTCAAAAGAGCCAGCTAAGTCGCTCATTATATTCCTTCCCCCACCTCAACACCACCACCACCACCCCTCTCCCACCCTCCACAGTTAAATTGTGTTTTCAAATGAGCTCTTCCTGGTGGGCCAATGGGAGGTAACTCTAGTGGCTTAGTTATTTGGTATACAGTGGAACCTCCCTTATAAGACTTCCTATTATAAGACCTTAGACATTAGACCTACTTCTCTGAGACATTGCCCTTCTTTGTAAATGTAAGTATTAATATTACCTCCCTTATAAGACCTCATTTTTGATGATTTTTGAAGATCTTATAAGGGTCACTGGTTCCACTGTTAGTCTGTATTCTAATCACAGAGACTTATCTGAGATTTCTGTGAAATTTGGGTTACCCCCAACCTGGATAGTGCGTCGTTACAGGCACAGCGCCACACACAAGATGGGGATGGGTGGGTTGAACTTTAACTGGAAAACCTATCAATTTGGTCATACCAGGCAGTGGGATTTCTCCCTGCTCTAACCAACTTTTTGACTGCATTGGGATTAAAGCGCACCGGTCAGGCTAGCTTTCAAGTCCACATCCGAAGGACTTGACATTCAGTTCGATTTTCCCGTCGAACTAGAAAGAAAGGTCGAGGCCAGGATTTGAACCCCGGTCACTCACTGCACTGAAACTGGCAGGTGAACAACGCCTTAACCACTCTGCCCCCTTCCTTCCTTCACTTCACTTCCCTTGGTCAAACAGGAGGGAACAGCTAGTTTTGCTGCCTGCTCATACAAAATGTTCAATTTCATGGAATGATTCCAACTATTATGCAAGTTACTCTGTTCTGCAGGGATCGCGCTAGACTTTTTGCAAGTGCGTTCAGCTTACGCAAAGTCGGCCAAAAAATGCGTAAAGCAGGCGAAAAATTGCGTCATGTCGTAACTGTATAAATCAGTGAAAAAGTGTGCATTATGTATCTATACTGTATACACAATCAGCAATGTCTGTTGCTCACATCAATGCTGAAACGCATCACAAGCACTGATCAATCAAGTGCGATGCTCCGCTTGCTCTCCGACTATTCACTTTGCATCAGAATGTGTCAACCCGAGTGTAGATCTAGTTGGTCAGACTTATGATCGGACACGCTTTATCACGGAGGCCCCGGCCAAATAAAACTCATCTCAGTCTGAGTTATTTTCAAAGCAAATGTCGATGGCATTGCAAAATTGGAATTTATAAATAAGTTATTTTAGCTTACACCCATGATGACGATCAGCACCACTACCCCCTACTCCAAAGAAAAGTTGACCTGGTCTGTTATGGCATCGAGTCATCACCACAAAGTCATCACACAAGCTGCCAGGCCATGCTATTATTTCCTGCGCACAATGCGTGCCGTGCGAGTCTCTCTCATCAAGTCTTTGCTGAATAGCAGGGCATAGACCTGTTACCTAGCACAGTAGCACTAGCAGATGCAGCAGGGCTCCCAGCGACCCCCATTTGTGAAGCACTAAAATTCTAAAGGACCCTCTAAAAGAATGTGCAGAGGGTCCCAGGGATGCACCAGAAAAAATATTTTTAGCATTCGTAATGCCACTGGAACCCTCTATCCCGCCTCTAGGACCCTCTATACTGTAAATGAAGAGTCCCTGGGACCCTCTATCCTGCCTCTAGGACCCTCTATGCTGTAAGTGAAGGAGTCCCTGGGACCCCTTGTTGGGAGCCCTGTGCAGGCTCCTTTCTTTCTGTAGCCTAGCATAGGCACTTGCATTGAGATAAATTCATAAAACAAGAATAAAACAATCAGTTTTGCGATCCTGCCCACCACTGATATAGTCTACTGTAGGGTCTCTGGTTGCGGGCAGAAGTTTTTTGTGTGCGTGTTACGCATAAGCGCTCTGAAAACGCGTTAGCGACTTTCAAACTGTGTCAAATACGCAGAAAATGTGCGTTAACACGATTCTTGTGTTCTGCACATTTTTTGAATATTTCGTAAATCTCCTTGGCGGTGATCTTGAAGAGCAAGTCTTTCAAATAGATGTTAATTTAGTAATTCTTATGAAAAAGTACTCACACTCTGATCTGGCGTATGGCCCCATATTTTCCAAAAATGTCGTACATTTCTTCAGCAGTGATCTTGTAGGGTAAGTTCTTCACATACAGAATGCGGTTCACCTCGGGCGGAAGCCGCACCTGAAATAAAAAATTAAATATAAATTAAAATAAATAAAACATGTTAACAGGACAAACCAGAGATTGACAACACGAGATATTTTTTGCCTTCACAGTGGCTACGGTTACGGGGTTGTTGCAACACTCGGACCATGGTCAGGGATAGTAACTCTGGCTGGTCAAATTTTTCGTCCCCCCCAAAATGCATTTTGCTACCAGCCGCGATCGAAGAGAGCGAAGCTGGTAATGTTTTCAGTGGATACTATTTATCTATCCGACTATGTTAACATGATAATGTTTGAACGGAGGGACCTAGGACGCTCAAATTTTGCATGCGGATTGGTACTAAGAATATCTAGGCCAAGTTAAAAAATGAAGGTCATAGGTCAAAGGTCAAACTCAAAGCCACTGGAGCCAAAAATGTTGCCGAACACCTGGCACAATAACGGAGGGACCTAGGACGCTCAAATTTTGCATGCAGATAGGTACTAAAGATATCTAGGCCAAGGTAAACAAAAATGAAGGTCATAGGTCAAAGGTCAAGGTCACTGGCACTGAAAATGCTGCCGAGCACCTGACACGATAACGATTGAACTAGGACGCTCAAATTTTGCATGCGGGTAGGTACTAAGAATATCTCGGCCAAATTCAAACATGAAGGTCATTGGTCAAAGGTCAAGGTCACTGGAAGTGAAAATGCTACCGAATACCGATCGGAAAGTGATAGGACAAATTGTCCTGAGACAAGTGAAATCAATTATACAATAGGACAAAGTCCTGGCTCTTCCAGAAATCAATACAGGGTTCGGTCATCGGTCATTGACGCATAAACCTTCGATTTTTCAAGTGGTGAAGACAAATGTTTTTTCCCCTTATTATCTCCCTTGACAGTATTTTAATGAACATTTTGAAGTAAATTTTGTTTTATTTTAAAAGTAACATAGCTGATTGAAATAAAAAGTTAATTAGTTCAAAGAATAGGTTAAGTCACACATTGCTCCAAATTTGCATGGATCATTTTGCATTTGTTGTTGTCTGCCCGCGGGTTGACGTGTTTTTTGAAAAAACAGTAAAAGAACGTCCTTATTGATTTTTTTCAAAAGGTCATAAAAAATGCAAGAATGACTCTAAAATCAAAATTAAACTTGTATCCACAACTACACATCACAAGCAACCATTTGGCACAATTTTTTGAAAACCTTCAAAAATTTCACTTTCCACAAATTATTGGTTGATGCTAGATGTAGGAACGACGGAATTAGGTCAAGCCGCAGCGATTTTTCTCGTTGAAAATCCGAACCGCGATTTTGGCTATGTGCCAAACGGTCACTTCCTTTGCTTGTTTTTATTGGTGGTTATTCTTGGCGCTGACCATCCGAGTTTCTTTCTTTCGGGAAGCAGACACCTACTCGGTCATTCGGGAACGATCTTTTTTTACGCAGAAGACGGCCGATCGCGAGAGACAAGCGATCCAATATTTGGGTCCAATTCATTCGTTTATCATTTCTGAACGGTAATTGCATAATTCTTTAAAACAAATGCGCAGTTACATTTAATTATTTTTCTACAAGTACACCAAATTTGGTGCATCTAGAATAAATCTCAATGCTGCTCAAGGTCTCCACAAGTCGGGAGGTGTTACGTCGAAGACTGTCGGACATGTTTTCTGTCACGCGCATGTTGATGTTGCGATCTTGTGAGTCGCACAAAAAGCTTAGGCCTAATCTGTCTAATGTTTGGGGTTGATGTTGCCCCTTTGAATAAGCTTTATTTTGGTACCAATGTTTTGTTTATTGGTAAAAAAAAGAAAAAGTTATGGCTGTTTTATTCATCCAAACCTTGATACGGTGAGGGCCGGTAATCTTGATCAACTTTTTCTTATATAGCTCATGTAAAAAAAGCTAACATTTTAAAACGTCGTAACTTTCTCAATTTTCGACCGATTTTGATAATTTGGGTATCATTTTAAAGGTCTTGTCGGGCTCTTTTCAATGACATAAATTTCATTAGGATTTGACAAAAAGTAAATATTTTTTTAAAATTTTATAACCACCCTACTAGATGTAGGCAGGCCTACCGCGAATACTAAGATCGAAGGACTACTGGCTAGTAACTGGTAAAAATAAACTATCTAGGTTTGACATTAGTTATTCACTTAATCCAGGCTACAGATTATTTTATGTTTTTTCATTATTTTTCTTTGATGAAAATATTCCTAAAATCTAACCCTGTATCCCTTACCCGAATCTAGGCGAAACTGGCATGAAAATATCACAATTCAGTTATTCACAGAGAATTTAGGGGCCGGATCTAGGATATAACCAAAATGCATTTGCTGACCAAAAATTCGACTAGGAAGAGTTACTATCCCTGAACATGATCTGAGTGTTACGACAACGCCGTACCCGTAGCCACTGTGAAAAAAATAAAATTTCTACACGTCCCTATAAAATCGGCAAACAAGGTCGGTTGAAAATAGTTTTGTAAGCTAAATAAAGCGGCTATATTCACAAATAAGGCAATACATCTTACGAAAATTAACCAGACAACCATAAAAATAATGTATGATTTCTCTAGAGATCAAATTGAAATAAATCACTCACGTTTCCTTTCTTGCTCATCGCCATCTTGACTATTTTTGTGCGGAAGCTATTGATTGAACTATTTACCGAAATCCAACAGAACATTCTTTGTAAAGTACGTAAAGCTTTTGTAAAGCTTTTGATTATGATTTTGTTTTCAATGAATTATTATTATAACCACCAAGCAAACAAACTTTAAATATTATTCATTGTTTCTGATCCCACAGTTTTCTTTACTGAATAATATGGTAGGCTACATGACTTATTCACGATATCGAATTATGAAAACAACAACAACATACAGTATTTATACGGCGCTGAATCTTGATAGAAATCAAATCAAAGCGCAAACACACGTTAGCATCCATAACACATTCAAACAAAAATGCAATACAAAGCGAACACACACGGATGGCATACATGGTATACAGCAGAAACAGACCTAAAGGCAAGGGAGAGAAGAAGAGAAAGAGAGTGGAGCCTCAATGACGGGGGAACAGGTGGGTTTTGAGGTTAGATTTGAAGGCTGAGAGGGTCGGTCGCTGACGGAGGGAAAGAGAAAGTTTGTTCCAAGATGTCGGTCCTGAGACAGCAAAAGAGCGCCGACCAACCGTTGAAAGCTTTATACCTAGGGATCTGGAGAGAAAGCGGGTCAGAAATTGAACGTAAAGATCGAGCTGGCGTATAGATGGAAATATTGTCACACACACACACACACACACACACACACACACACACACACACACACACACACACACACACACACACACACACACACACACACACACATGCCCCCCCCCCCACCCCCCCCCGCATGCCCCCCAGCTAAAAGTAAGACCAACAGTTTGAGTATGACAACATGACAATATGCATAAAGCGAATAAAATGAATAATGTAATAATAATAATAATAATAATAGTACATTTATATAGCGCTTTACCTCAGATGAGCCCAAAGCGCTTTACAATCAATTATTCATCAACAGACAACAAAAACAGCATTCAAGAGTGACACCAACCAGCAACAGCGCATATACAAGCAACTCTCTCTCTCTCACACACACACACACACACACACACACACACACACACACACACACACACACACACACACACACACACACACACACACACACACACACACACACACACACGCCACACAATTATCAACGCCAACTCGTTCATACCCCATTCGGTAAGCCACAGCAACCGAGCCGCATGGACTGACCACATACACCAACACACATACACAAACACCCTCACACACAACGTACGCACGCAGACAGACACACACACACATGCGTGCACACACAACCCACAAAACCAAAATACACACAAGCACACATGTATGCACACATTCATGCTCACACACACACACACACAACAAACACACACACACACACACACTCACACACACCACAAAACACAGCACAAACCTCTTATTCAATCTTCCCTCACGTGCACACAACGATAGACAACTGATCAAATATTTTTAAGGCGCAGCAGGAAAAAGATGGGTTTTAAGAGAGGTTTTGAATGAGGAGACTGAGTTGGAGTGTCGGAGAGGAGAAGGCAGAGAATTCCACAGAGATGGTGCTTGATAAGAAAAAGAACGTTGGCCAGCAGATTTGAGACGGATGGAGGGAATGGAAAGGAGACGAGAATCAGAAGACGAACGTAGTTGGCGAGCTGGGACATTTATAGAGATGAAGAAGATCAGAGAGATACAGGGGAGCTTGATCATTCAGTGACTTGAAGGCAAGGAGGAGAATTTTGTAGTCAATGCGTGATTGAACTGGGAGCCAATGTAGGGAACGAAGAACCGGAGTGATGTGATCGTACCTAGGGGAGCGAGAAATGAGACGAGCAGCATTATTCTGGACCCGTTGGAGCTTAGAGATGAGAATTGATGGACAGCCAGCAAGAAGTGAGTTACAGTAGTCAAGGCGAGACAGGACAAAAGCACATATTAGAGTCTTCAGGGCATCTTGAGAGAGGAAACGGCGGATGGAACTAATTCTTCGAAGTTCTAGATAGCAAGCCTTGCAAACATTGGAAACATACTGTTTGAAAGAAAGGGTTTGGTCCAAAGTAACACCTATAGATTGCGGACGGATGCCGATAGCTTGATCTCAGTGCCATCAATGTCGACAGAACCTGGGAGAACCTGAGTTTTAATTGTGTGGTTAGAGGCTACAAGAATCATCTCTGTCTTTTCAGCATTCAGTTGCAGTTTGTTGTAAGACATCCATGTTTTAACAGCAGAGATGCACAACTTAATTAGAAGAAGAAATCATTTGATCTAATTGACTCAGGTGGGCAGAAATGTACAGTTGATTGTCATCAGAAAAGCTATGATGTAGAATAGAATGCTGGTTGATGATGGCGGAGAGAGGTTGGGTATAAAGAACAAAACCAAAAAAAGGATAGGGCCTAAGACTGAACCTTGGGGCACACCGAACTGAAGACCTTTTGGAAGAGATGAAGAACCATTGACAACAACTGTCTGTGTGCGATCAGAGAGGTAGGAAGAAAACCAGGAAAGAACAGCCCCAGATAGACCAAAGGAGGTGTGAAGTCTAGAAATGAGGATGGAGTGGTCGATAGTGTCAAACGCTGCAGAAAGATCAAGAAGAGAGAGAAGAGAAACCTTGTTTTCATCCAAGGCAGTGAGCAGGTCGTTCGTTATCTTTAAGAGGGCTGTCTCAGTACTGTGACCTGCTCGATAAGCAGACTGGTTTGGATAGAAAAGATTGTTTACCTGAAGATGGTCAGACAGCTGTTTAAGAACCACCTTTTCCGTAAGCTTAGAAAGGAA
>JAGGCT020002180.1:0-7500 GCA_017654935.2 Phymorhynchus buccinoides
GCACACACACACACACCTTAAACACACAAAAAGCAACAACAAAAAAGCTTTTAACTGAACATTTTAAGACAGTTTCAGATTTAAGGTACGGTAAAAAAAAGAGTTCTATACAGTGGAGACTGATACCTCAAAAACGGATAACTCAAAAACACTGGATAACTCACAATATTTTTTGGATCCCAGCCTAATAATCTCGATGTTGAAAAGTCTTTTTAACTCAAAATATTGACTATCTCAAAATAAAAACTCAGTCCCTTCAGCTTTGACGTAAAAGTGATTTTTACTGTATTTTGATTCACAATCTTCTTCCCCTCTTCTTCTTTCTCTTCCCAACCACCACCATCATCAAGTTGATGGTTCTGTTGGTAATAGAACGTGGGGACTTACGGTCAGGCAGAAACTGCCGATAAAACAAGCGCGAAATCGCAATAGTTTGTGGCACGCGGTCTATTTTTACCACTCCAATCATGAGTTACCTCCCCTGGATTTTCAATAATTTTAATCTGTAAACCAGAATGTTATCTCTGCACCATTTCGTCACTTTTTATATCTTTTGGAAAACATTTAAAACTATGTATCCTACTTATACTCATCGAAAGAAGCACTGCATACTCGTCGTGTCTGTTGTAGTGTCTGTATTACGTATGTTTATTATTTTGTATGCTTTTAAAATACATCATTTTAAAGAGCGGCCAGAAGTGTAGCCTCGATTTGAAGTGCGACAATTTTGTCAAAATGTGCGACAATTTTGGAACGACAGACCGACCGACAGACCGACAAAGTGAGTTATAGGTTTGTGGCTTGAGCCACAAACAAAAATTGCCACACGGATGATGGGCGTTGAGACGGAAGCGAATTTAGGGATACAAAACATACACCACACACTGACACCAGGCAACAAAACTGTTACAATGTGTATCTTACAAACTGAAACTAAACAACAATCCCAGGAAATGCCTATCTGACATCATCAGGAAGGCGTGAGTGACAAAATGTTATTTAACCCATTCAAGTCGTTCCGGCCATGATAAAGTATGTCTGGAAATAGTAGATAGCTGTCAATTTGATGCATTTGCTTCAGTTCAAGGGAAGTGTGTGCACACCATACCTTGGTCACTTCTAAACTCGCTTTGACCACAATTTTGCCCCTGACTTTGCTTTTGTAGTGGCTCGTTGTGCCCAGGGGAACCAATCGGTGTAGAGAGTTTTTCTAGATAAAGTCTATACCGGTATATATAACTTTATATAAAAAAGTCTGATCTACCACTTCCCTATGTCTAAACCTGAAGTAAAAACCTGTAATCTTCTTTCATTTCTCCTTTTGTTTGTGTGCATGGCTGGAGTGATTTGTGAGTTTTTTCAACAATTCAAAATCGTTGCGATACGAATGAGTTAAAACGACATTGCATTCAAACGACAATGAAACGTTTAAGAAGAGTCACACTGTCCTAATAAAAGAAGAGTCACACTGTCCTAATAAAAGAAGAGTCACACTGTCCTAATAAAAGAAGAGTCACACTGTCCTAATAAAAGAAGAGTCACACTGTCCTAATAAAAGAAGAGTCACACTGTCCTAATAAAAGAAGAGTCACACTGTCCTAATAAAAGAAGAGTCACACTGTCCTAATAAAAGAAGAGTCACACTGTCCTAATAAAAGAAGAGTCACACTGTCCTGATAAAAGAAGAGTCACACTGTCCTAATAAAAGAAGAGTCACACTGTCCTAATAAAAGAAGAGTCACACTGTCCTAATAAAAGAAGAGTCACACTGTCCTAATAAAAGAAGAGTCACACTGTCCTAATAAAAGAAGAGTCACACTGTCCTAATAAAAGAAGAGTCACACTGTCCTAATAAAAGAAGAGTCACACTGTCCTAATAAAAGAAGAGTCACACTGTCCTAATAATAAACAGTGAAACTGTCTCAATAAATAAGAGTAAACATATAACACAGAAACTGAAATTCGAAACCCCCCAAAACTTTTCTTCTTATTTTATTTCAATTTTTTTTTTCAATGAACAACTATTGTAGTAAATTCAGTCACCAAAAGTTTATCGAGATCGTTAAGTTGATGGCGAATTACTGAGAGATTGAAGGAATCTAACTTAATATTATCACAAGACTACACAACAATGAAAACCCATGGTACAGACATCTCTATACATGTAAATTGTAATAGAACATTGAAAACGCTTTGATCTCATATGGTGAACAAAAATCCCGGTAACTTTTTGAAGACTGTTGGTTTTTCAACCTACCATGAAACCAGAACAGTCAGACCTAATATTAACAATAATTATTTAATACAATAATAGTAACCGAGAACATTTTAAACAAAAAACAGCCCTTCATACACGTGTATTTTGTCTTAGAAAAACAGAAAGCATGTTTTTTGCAGACTTGTAAAACCTTACAATAAAGCCAGTATTAAAACACACACAGAATCACAGGTAACACATGCATGCAAGTACACATTGCGCACACTGTGATACTCCTACACCCCCCCCCCCCACACACACACACACACACACGTACACATATGGTCATGGTTCCAGGGCTCCCAATCATCCCGCAAAACAAGGGGTCCCAGGGACTCCTTCACTTACAGCATAGAGGGTCCTAGAGGCGGGATAGAGGGTGATCCCACTGGCATTGCGAATGCTAAAAAGATTTTTTCTAGGGCATCCCTGGGACCCCCTGCACATTCTTTTAGAGGGTCCTTTCAAATTTTAGTACTTCATAGCCCTGGTGTTCAGACGCTCTCTCTCTCTGAGTCTCTCTCCCTCTCCCATTCAACATGATAAAATAGATAGCTTCCCTGTCCCCAAACCACAGTAAAACAAAAGGCTCAAAGTTTGAGTCAAACTCAGCGATATAATAAGAATCCCTTTCTTAGATATATCAGGTCTGATACAGTGGAACCTCCCTCATAAGACCTCCCATTATAAGACTCCCTCCCATATAAGACCTACTTCTCTGAGACAATTTGCCCTTCTTTGTAAATATTAAAATTACTTCCCTTATAAGACCCCTCCCTTATAAGACCTCATTTTGGGTGATTTTTGAAGGTCTTATAAGGGAGGTTCCACTGTACTCATAGACAAGAGGTGACATTGGCCCCCACTGTGTCAAGATAGTGAGAATAGAACTTAGACAATCCAGTTGAGCCTACAGTCAGTGGGGGATTTATCAAGGGTGGGGTCCTGATATTGGAGTTATCAGTGTAGTGTAGTGTAAGTGTTGAGTGTGTGTGTGTGTGTGTGCGCCCATGCATGCATGCATGCGATTGTGTGTGTGCATGCATACATGTGTGGCATGCACACGTGTGTATGTGTGCGTGTGCTGTGTATGCGTGTGTGCGTGGTGTGCCTGTGCACATGCAGGCATACATCATACATGTGTATTTGCATGCACTTCTGTGTGTGTGTGTGTGTGTGTGTGTGTGTGTGTGTGTATGTCAAGTCAAAGTCAAGTCAAAATCATCTTTATTGAGGGTTAAAGAATAAGCTAACAAAGCTTCTTTTTTTTGTGTGTGTGTGTGTGTGTGTGAGAGAGAGAGAGAGAGAGAGTGTGTGTGTGTTGTGTGTGTGTGTGTGTGTGTGTGTGAGTGTGTGTGTGTGTTGGTGCATGCGCACATGTGCATGTGTGTGTGTGTGCGCGTGTGTCGGTGCGTGCGTGCGTGTGTGTGTGTGTGTGTGTGTGTGTGTGTATGTGTGTGTGCGTGCGCGCGTGTGTGTTGTTGTTGTTCTTTAATTTAACGTCTTTTCACTTAAAAGTAATATTAGACATAAAAATCATCCCATTGATGCACACAGTGACACACACACACACCGACACACACACACACAGCTTGATATGATCAAATTCATTTCAAGTTGATAGTGTGGGGGCTGTCAAAAGTTATCAGCTTACACACACACACAGTCACACACACACACACACACCGACACCGACACACACAGCTTGATATGATCAAATTCATTTCAAGTTGATAGTGTGGGGGCTGTCAAAAGTTATCAGCTTACACACACACACACACACACACACACACACACACACCGACACCGACACACACAGCTTGATATGATCAAATTCATTTCAAGTTGATAGTGTGGGGGCTGTCAAAAGTTATCAGCTTACACACATACACACACACACACACACACACACACACACACACACACACACACACACACACACAGTCAAACACACACACACACGCCCCCACCATGTGGGCACACAGTGACATTCTGTCAAGAATAGAATCAGGCTGATAAAGTGTGTCTACAGTATGGTTCTTCTGACTGTGACACTAGTACAAGTACAAATGGTTAACCCTGTCAATTCCATTCCTTCACAATCGCAGCATTCCACTGAAACTTCGCAAAAAATCGAGGGATCTAACTAATAATAATATATACAGGGAAACCTCCCTTATAAGACCTCCCTTTATAAGACTCCCTCCCATTTAAGACCTACTCCTCTGAGACATTGCCTTTCTTTGTAAGTATTAAAATTACCTCCCTTATAAGACCCCTCCCAAAATAAGAAAATTGGTAGATTTTTGAAGGTCATATATATATTGTTATACTTAGGGAGGTTCCACTATATGCCAGATGGCACTATCATTGTTCTAAAATGTCAATTGATAGCTGCCAGTACATTTGTACTATCAGTATAGGACAAACAAACAACTACACGACAAGTGTAAAGTGACGTTATTTTATTCACAAGAGACAAAACAAAACTACTGGATATTTCGGCGAATGCGCCTTTATCAACACAGACAAACAATTAAACAGCAAACAGCAAATATAGCAAAAGGAGCAAAAAGCAGGCAACAGAAGGAGCAAAAAACCATCAAGATCAAAATAAAAACAATACTTCCCCTCTACAGTCCAACGCGTAAATAACGTCACTTTGCACTTGTCGTGTAGTTGTTTGTTTGTTGTATGTTCCAGTGACGTTGCAGTCTGTTTTAGTTTTTTTCTTTTTTCTATCAGTATAGGAATAAAGAGGGTTGATCTAAGTACCTGTGTTACAGCTTACAGCTTCATCCAAGAGGAATAACTAGTGCCTTATTAAACATAAATATCTATATAATATCTATATAATATATCTATATAATATCTATATATCTATATAATATCTATATATCTATATAATATCTATATAAAAATATAAATATTTATATAAATACTGTATTTTTCGGACTATAACTAAATTATAAACTAAACACCCAAATTTTACACAAAATTCAGATTTTTGTCATGACATTTTCTCACTATATTAATTATTCACTGAATAATTCAGGGATGGGAATTGTCCGCCAAACAGCAAATTTCCGCCAAAATTACATTGCTTTTCTGCCCCCCCCCCCCCCCCCCCCCCCCAAAAAAAAAGTCTGTCCGCCGAAAAAACATTCTAATGGTTTGGGGAAGAAGCTGTTTTAGGGCTTCAGTTACAAAAAAAGCTTCAGCGTTAGCCCCTGATCCCCAATTTGGGACCTTCTAGTTCTACTGCCCATAGACCCCGGCTTTTCAGCTTTTTCTTCTCCAGGGGTGCGCCTTAAAATACATAAGGCCAAAGACCGTGTACACACACATAAGCGGATATTCCATGCGGAAACCCGTGCGCAATCCATAAATAAGTGAAGCAAAGAAGGGGGAAAGATTTGCGCACGTGTCCGAATTTCCCCTATATATGCGTAAACTTTTATCCTTCTTTCTTACACTTATTTAGGGTTTTCCGTACGGAATTTACGCATCTAATGTGAACCGGTCCAAAAAAATATGGTAAGGGTAAAAAAAATATGGTAAATGAACCTTGTTCAGTTGTTGATGCATTCCAATTTAATGAAAAGGGAGCTTATAAATTTATTTTGTTCAATTTTGTTTTATTGAGATGAGAAATGGAGTAGTGATCAAAGCCAGTCGTGTATTTTGAATGGTTGTCTCCATTGTTTACTGAGTGCGCATCATGTGCGTGTGCCTGTGAATCAGTACATGGATATTAAAACAACTGGATGGACTGACTGACTCACTCCCATGGACGTGCCCTTTACTAGGGCTTCAGCCAGTAATGCACACAATCAAACACTGCATTCCAAAGAAGCTTTGAAAACACTGCGACAAACACACTGAACGTTCTATCTAATCTGCTTTTGTCACTGACTGACAGTGACACTGACAGTTCAAACAACTGATTAAATTTCAAAGGTTGGACAGTGTGACGAGGTAATGGGTTAAAAGGCTAAGTCCCTAGGGAAGACTTTAGATAATTTGCCTTTAGCCCACTTCTCTAGGGTATGGGAGATGAGCAACTTTCCCGGCCCCTTTTCATCTAATAAATTTATATTTGTGCCCAGGTTCTGGCTCGTATGGTTGTAAGAAATACAAGTGGTTGAATTGCTCTAAATGGCAGACAGAGAGAAGTAGGGTTTTACATGAAATTACAAGACTCCCACTCTCATCAGTCTGACCAAAGGGTTCAGGATTATTTGACACTTGTATTTTATTTACTCCCAAAATCTGCATAAGATTATGCAACAATAATAATAAAGCAGCTCAATGGCGCCAAAACAAAATATGGATAAAAAAACAATGAAATCCGAAAGGATTCACAAGACTTTTGTCTTTCTATAAGGTTCGCCCCATGCCGGAAGGGTTACTAATTATCTTTAGTGTCCGTAGGAAAGTTCAAATGATTGGCGCAGTCCGGGGGACTTAGCTGTGGTTGAGTTCCTCCGTAGTGATCGGCGAATGCTGGTGTGGCTGGGCTTGCTCGTCAGATGAGAGTAGCTCCCAGTCGTTCTGGTTACGGCTTCGCGGGATGGCACGGTTCAAGCGTGGTCTCCTCGCGGATTCTGAGTGCGGGTCGTCTTGGCGACAGTCCCGTCTTGGTGCGTGGTGGAGTCCGGGATGATCTTCCGGCCCACGATGCCCTGTAGGTGGGCTATTCTGGCTGGGAGAGGTGTTGCTCTAGTCAGTTTCAGCGTCTTGTGTGTAAAACTTTTTCTCACTACGCCAATTATAGCCTTCACTTTCAAACAATGAAAGCCTGCTATTGGTTTATTACAGTCCACACGTCACAAGATGCTGTTCTAAATGTACCGAACAATCACGCGCCTATTACATCCTTATCACGTGCCGCATTCAAATCCTTCTCGTGCTCGGAACGGCAAAACCATCTTCAAAGGGAGATAACCGTGGTTGTCACTTTCTTGTGATGGGTAAGGACGCGGTGTCTTACAAAGGGAGATAACCTCGGTAGGTGGTACGTGCTGACCGGGGAGACAAGTCGAACTTCAAACAGACAACGCCCTTACTCGGCGTTCCCTTTGAAGCGGCCGGGCAATTAACGTGGCGGCTGGTCGAGACATGAAAAAGAGAGGGGGGGGGGGGGGGGGGGGGGTGAAGATAAAGAAAGAGGGGTCGCGCGGGACACTTACGTCACAGACAGGTCTCTTTGTCACAGCAGCACTGTCAAAATAATTTATTTC
>JAGGCT020002180.1:12500-25000 GCA_017654935.2 Phymorhynchus buccinoides
AGAAACGACAAGACAGGCAACATCAACAATATTAATTCATCTTACAAGTTACATTACATACTGTGATTTGCATTATAGGGTCTATCCTGGTATTTCATTTTTTCAGTACCTCCAGGATCAACCCACTATCTTAACTGTTTACATTTAAAAAATGTCCCATATTCCTGCACCAGGTCAGAGGACGTTAAAAACTGTTTCTTCTTCTTCTTCGACTGTTGAAACAGCCCCCCACCCCCTCCTCCTCTATTGCCCCTCCCCCCCCTCCTTTTTGGCTCACTCGTGTTAACAAACTTGAGTCTATGTTCTCAACATTGTCCGGTTGTTTGGCTCACTCGTGTTAACAAACTTGAGTCTATGTTCTCAACATTGTCTGGTTGTGTGTCAGTGTGTGTATACATATTGGCATTGGTTTGTTTTTTATAGTCGCTTTATACTTTATTGTGAAATTCGGGTGCACCCACCTTGAGAGCGCGTCGCAACCAGAGTGGTCCAAACTTTAACAACACGTGTACTTTAAGTTTAAGCTAAACCTTAACTATGCATGCTTTCCCAGCATGGGCATAATTTTTTTTCGTTTGATTGTTGTTCTTCTTTTGTAATGCAAAGCAAGTGAGCCTTGAAGGCTTTGCCTTTCTTGTTTAACTAACCTTGTCAAACATCATACTTCATAGATTGATGCTATGCAATTGCTAAATAAATACATGTTTTTATGATTGAAACATGTATGCAAATCAGACACCATAGATAAAGGTTGTGCCAATGATGGGCCGCGAGGCCTAGGCTATGTATGATGCCTGTCCATATCACTTCTTCTTCCTATTGGGGATTTTTATCCTGCCCCAGTTCAGTCTTCATTTAGATTGCAATTGGCGCACAGGATAGGTTTAGGTGCTCTCCCCAGTTTTCCCCACGTTGGCGTTTATATCCAAAATTGGATTCTGCCGATGAACATCATCAAGATCAAGATCAAGGATGCATGCTATGTGAGGACGTTAGCTACCCCGTTTGAGAGACTATCAAAACAAGAAAATTAAAAAGTGCCGCCTAACTTCAAACTTGTAGATCATCTTCTTCTTTCAATTAAGCATCCTACTTCAACATTTTGAAGATTATGATGCTATCACTATAAGTATAACAGGGATTGTGATCACGTCATTTTGATACCATCATTCTGTGACTCAACTGAATCAATAAGTTGAATAACTAAACAACATCAAAACAACAAAGTTTAGCCCCAAAAAAACTATCTAAATCAAGCACACACAAAAACAAAACGATCCAAGGAATCACTAAGCCTTACCTCTTTCCTGACGTACGCTTATTTTTTGTCGCAAGAAAGGCAAATCAACAATGTTGTCTTTGTAAATTAAGTCATGGCTAAACACACTCCTCTCACACCTAAATCCCTGACACTCAATCGAACAGCACCCCAACTTGCGTGCACGACTTGTGCAGTCACGTGTTTTAAGGGAGCAGTTAGTTTGCATTTGTATGTACCAATATTAAACATAATCTTTGGGTGTTTCTTTTATATCCACAAGCTATTATTTTATCTATAGATTTTATTACCAGCAGCTTAATGTGTTGATGTATGCATAGATATTTTAGTGCAACAAAACCATTGTTCTTTAAGTGCCTACAAAAATGACAATAAACGCGCCCATAATGAAGCAGACGACATTTCCGTGAATGAAGGTCAAGGTTAACTTAAAGACCGCACAGCTATTCGAGATTAGGCCAAGCCAAATATTTACTCTGTCACCAGGCCTAGTTTAGTCTAGTGGCACTCGTCTCCCATTCTCCTTTTTGTATTCCCATTTTGTGTTGTTCTATATAACAATGAGAGTACTTTGGGGTACATCACGATAGTCCGATGTTTATTGATCCGACATTGTGGTAGTCCGACGTTGCCGCAACACGTGCCTCCTTTCTGGAATTTGATTACATCATGGACAATATATCGTAAATATAGGATCCATGATTACATGTAGTAATAACTACTAAACATGATTTGATTGCTTGTATAAATGTATTTTTTGTGTCAGACCACTGCCAACCTATACTTTTACGATGGCCGCGGTCAGATCCCAATGCAAAATCAAAATGTATATACAAATGATGGGACGTTTTATAGACCGCAAGGCCTAGTCTGATGAAAACCTGTCCCTAATACCTAACCTAACCTAACATAAGTAATTTAAAACTGTGTTCATGGGGCTATTCTTTCATTTTTACACTGATTTCAGTATTTTTAATGTTTCCAGAAACTGAACTTCATGGTTTTTCAGTAACTGATTCATCCACACACAAAAATGACCTTAAGCGATTTGGGGCGTTTTGAACTTAGTCTAGTTCTCAGTATCTTGGAAGTTTACAAAGGCAATGTAATAATTTGACATGGCTTATCAAACTCAAACTGTCTCTGTCTATCATTCGAACTGTCTGTCTGTCTGTCTCTCAACTTGCCCCCCTGAATTGTCCGACGGGGCTCTGCCTCTGTACCGGCTGCCGGGGCGCGGCCATGGCCGGTCGGGCCCTGGACTCCTGCCTTTCAGGGTTTTTTCCCCATCGTTTTGGGGAGTTGCGCCCACGTGTGTTTGTGGATTAGAAACAAGAATGTGTTTTGCTTCCCAGAGCGTAAACTAGAGAAAACACGATCACAATGAAAATTGGCAGAGAAGATTAAAAGCGAGGCTGCACGAAGGATGTGGTGCGCCACACGCGTGCGCATGGCCAGTGTCACAGTGTGTTTGTGTATGCGTGTGTGTGTGTGTGTGTGTGTGTCTGTGTGTGTGTTTCATATTCTATGTAAAACACAAGATGTCACAGAGAGAGAGACAGAGACAGAGAGAGAGATAAAGACACAGAGAGAGATGTGCACATGCTTTCGAACAGACAGGATCGAGGGAGTAAGCATATTTCGGTCCACAAACAAAACAAGTAGGAGTGATACGAGATCATCATGGATATTTTTCTTGATTGCCAAATACAATGTATTACTGAAAACTTATATGCACATTCAGATTTTTTTCTCGGATATTTTCTCAGATTAATCGACTAGATTAAAAACAAGCACAACATTCTTCACACAAAAATAGGATCTAGATCTAGATATAATTAATATTATGTCATTCTTGGACATTTTTCAGATGCAGACTCGGAAAATCAAGCGAATATTTTGATTGGTCCACAATGTGGAACTCGTGTGTTTAGAGCTTTCTACCACTTAGATCTAATTCACCCAATAAAATAATGTTTTTGTTTCTATAATTGGTGTGGCATAATTATACATCTTTGAAATAAAAAATTTAAAAAAAATGCTGCTGCCTGTACTAATAAAGCATAGTACTGTGATTACAAATAGTTACTATTCCTTCCCTCTGTATTTCCCCGGCTATTCTACTTCTTATAAAAGGAATGGTCAACTTAGGACGGTGATTTGACCGCCAGGGGGGCAGTCAAGCGCACGATATTCTTAGTTAGGCGTAGTGAGAGAGAGAGAGAGAGAGAGAGAGAGAGAGAGAGAGAGAGAGAGAGAGAGAGGGAGGGGGGGGGGAGATGAGTCCCTCCCTCTCTCTCTCTCTCTCTCTCTCTCTCTCTCTCTCTCTCTCTCTCTCTCTCTCTCTCTCCCTCTCTCTCTCTCACTACGCCCAATTAAGAATATCGCGCTAAGCCCCTACTGGTTTGACTGCCCCTTGGCGGTCAAATCATCGTCCTAAGTTGCTCATTGGTCGCCACGGTTTCACTTCCTGTCGTCTGCACCATCCGTAGTGGAAGTGACGTCAGTGACCGGTGCAGGGGTAAGACCAGTACCCCCAGGAATGTCTACCCACTGGTCAGAACTGCAGATACGTGTGAACTGGGCCTCCACAGAGTTGGGGGCCTCAGGGTAGGATTTAAAAGCGTTGAAGTCCAGGCACACGGGGTTATCGGACTGCGCACCATTCCAGGACGTGTTGGTCAAATGGACCACGCCGCTTCCGTCGCCAAGGGAGCTCATTCCGGCCACTTCCGCTCGCCAGATCTGTTACAAAAGTACCAAAGGAGTTAGGGGAAGACGGGGTAAAAAGCCCATGGGCGGGTAAGAAGCCCATGCCAATTATCTCACGAAATAAAGAAAATTTCAGTCAAATTTGCCCATGAGACGATCGAATGCTAAACATTAACACTCGTCTGATGGGCAAAATGTGACTGACATTTTCTTTATTTCATGAGATAATTGGCACGGGCTTCTTACCCGCCCATGGGCTTTTTACCCCGTCTTCACCTATAGGTTGTGGAATATTGGTAAAAGAGAAGTGAAGAAAACTTTTAGGAAGAAAGGAAAATGGGGGGAAAGGCCAAGGATAGAAAAGAATGGAATGGATGGAAAATTGAAAGAATGGAAACAAGGGGGGGGGGGGGGGGGGGGGGGGGAGATCGAATATCTGAAGAACTAATTAGAGAAAAAAAAAAAAAAAAAGAGAGAGAAAGTGGAGAACGGGAAAGAAAGAAAGAATGCTGGAGTTGAAAGAGAAAGAAAATGAGAGCCAAGAGAGAAAGACAGACAGAAAGCACTTGATAAGTAGTACCATATTGTTCGGACAATAAGGCGCACCTTATTGTAAGGCGCACCCCCCAAATTTTACACAAAATTCAGATTTTGTTATGATATAGTTTCTTACTATGTTATCAGTCTCTCAGTCAGGGGTCTCAGTCAGGGGGAAAAAGTATCGCCTTATAGTCCGTCAAATACAGTTGTAGTCCAGTGTGCGAGTATCAGCCTATGTGACTGGATGGATGGATGGGCCACAAATACAAGAGTCTTACTGTTTATGTGTCACTGAATCAAAGATATTCTACTGAATGGTGTTACTCAGTTTTTGTGTTGTTGTTTTTGTTTTAAAGACCCCGCACGTCGCGTGTCAAAATCACGGTTTTCCGCACGTTTTCCCTCTTATAGCTAGTAAGGAATCAATATTAAAAAAAAAATAAACACTGATAAAATAGTGCTATATTTCGGTTTATTTTGTCAACCTTCGACGGGCAAAGCACCAGGGCAACTAGTAAGGAATCTTAAGAAATCTTCCTAGCATAAGTGACGTGCGGGTTCTTTAAGAAGGGGGCATACCAATAGCGCGCCTTGTACGAAAGCGCGACCATACTATCATAACTTTCTGACATACCAATTGCGCGACCGTGGCATATACCAATTGCGCGACCGTGGCGTATACCAATTGTGCGACCCATCGTAAACTTTGCCTTACACATACACGATTATTTGGTGACCCTTGTGTTACTGAAAAGCACGTCTATTTCCGTTTCTGGTGCCATCAGTACAGCGTGAAAGAGGACTGAAAATGGTATTCATTATGATCCCCTTAATTTGAGCGTTTGGTTTTATTGTGGTACAAGTATTAAATGTCAGTAATAATTTCAGTAGTAAATCTGTTTTATGTGTGATCGTGACTGTGTGTGTTCGCGCATTAGGTAGGCCTACATGACATGGTCGCGCAATTGGTAGGGGAAGACGGGGCAAAAAGCGCATGGGCGGGTAAGAAGCCCACCCCAATTATCTCATGAAATGAAGCAAATTTCAGTCTCATTTTGCCCATGAGACGAACGTTAATGTCTAGCATTCGTCTCATGGGCAAATTTGACTGAAATTTTCTTCATTTCATGAGATAATTGGGGTGGGCTTCTTACCCGCCCATGCGCTTTTTACCCCGTCTTCCCCAATTATCTCATGAAATGAAGAAAATTTCAGTCAAATTTGCCCATGAGACGAATGCTATACATTAACGCTCGTCTCTTGGGCAAAATGAGACTGAAATTTGCTTCATTTCATGAGATAATTGGGGTGGGCTTCTTACCCGCCCATGCGCTTTTTACCCCGTCTTCCCCTATATGACATGGTCGCGCAATTGGTATGTCAAAATCGGATGACACCATGTTCGCGCTTTCGTAAAAGGCGCGCTAATGCTCTGTAACCTTTAAGATGGGATTTGAACTCGGTACCTCCAAGGAATCGATGGCAGGGTCGAAGACGATCTCAGCCTCCCAGCCACAGGTGATGGGGTCTGCGTGGTAGAGACACACCTCTCCGTTCACCCCTTCATCCCACAGCTGGAGCTCGGTGTATCTCGCTCCGTATGCTGTGACGTATACGTAAAGATACGTAAAGAATAACACGTGTACAGATACAGTGTAGAGTGGCACAGTGGTAGCGCGTTCGCCTCGTGTCAAGTAAACCCGAGTTCGAACCTGGGTACAAGGGGATTTTTCCTCTCACTTTGCACTAGGCCTTACGGCGGTCTGAACGTGGAGTCTTTCGGATGATAGGACGATAAACCGAGGTCCCGTGTGCCCATGCACTTAGCACACGTGAAACCTAGTGGCAATGAAAAAGTTGTCACTTGGTCAAAATTTACCCCCCTCCTTCCTTCCTTCCTCATCAGTCACACAAAATTCGCATGCAAATTGGTTTTTTAATCCTGTGGTGGGAGCAACCCGAATTTCACAGAGACGCCTCTGTGACTATAAAGTACCTAATACCTAATACAAACATATGAGTGTGTGTATATGCACGTGTGCGTGTACGCACGTGAACACGCGCGCAAACACACGCGCATGCACACAACTTGAACACGCAAACACACACAGACACAGATCATGGGGTCAACATGATACAATCCCCAAGGCTGCAGCACTTCTTCTTCTTCTTCTTCTGCGTTCTCCAAGCCACATGGCCATAATGGGTAAGGTATGTATGTCCATTAAGTTCAGTTTTCACTGGTCTCCCTGCTGCGCATAGCCAACACATTCCGATTTCGGAGGAGCTCCGAAGGAGAAAAGTGATTTGGAAGAATGCATGACCTGGGATCGCAGAAGAAGAAGAAGATTTTGGAAGAATTTCTTTGAAAAAAAGGCAGGAGAATGGGCCAATAAGCTAGAAAGATAGTAGATGACAGAAAGCAAAGGGAAAAGGCAGAGTCAAAGAGAGTGGCAGATTAGAAGAAGTTACAAGCACAGAACTTCCAGAAGGTGGGGGGTCCTATTTTTTTTACGGAAGACCCCCCCCCCCCAGGTATCCCCACGGGGGGAGGCTGCAGCACTAAAACCAGTGCAAACTTCCTCCAGGTGTTCTACAAAAGACTAAGCTATACAGTGGAACCTCCCTTATAAGACCTCCTATTATATAAGACTCCCTCCCATAATAAGACCTACTTCTCTGAGACATTACCCTTCTTTGTAAGTATTAAAACTACCCCCCTTATTAAACCCCTCCCTTATAAGACCTCATTTTGGATTATTTTTAAAGGTCTTATAATAGAGGTTCCACTGTACAATGATATTTACTGTCTATAACAGGCTACGCTTAATTAGACGTAACTCATTCGCATCGCAACGATTTTGAATTATTAAAAACACTCCGGCCATACACACAAACAAAACATGCATGAACAAAAGGAGAAATGAAAGAAGATGACGGGTTTTTACTTCAGGTTTAGACATAGGGAAGTGGTAGATCAGACTATTTTATATATAGACTTTATATAGAAACACTCTCCACACTGATTGGTTTCCCCCACAACAAACCGCTACAAAAGCAAAAATTGTGGTCTAAGGGAGCGAAGCGAGTTGAGAAATGACCAAGGATTGGTGTGCACACAGATTTACTTCCCTTGAAGCAAATACATCAAACTGAAAGCTACCTTCCGGACAGATATGGCCAGAACGACTTGAATGAGTAAAACCAACCACATCGTCATTATCATGATATTCCATTACTCTAGAGAATGACATGTTGTACAGCTCCTACTTTACTGTTGGCCCTTACTGAAGGCTCACGCCAACCAATGATACAAGCCATGTTTGAGTGAAGGACTTACAAAGGTACAAAGCCGTCAAGTCAAAACGTTATACCCAGATGGACATTCAATATAGGCCTAAGCGTTATAATCTGCTTTTTGCAAATTGTGTGTATATAATATGCGAGTGTGCGTGTAAGTGCATACAAGCATCATTCTTTTGCATTGTATTGTATTTAACATGTCTCTGTGAAATTCGGGCTGCTCCCACCAGTGCTTAATTTTATGAAGTTCTATTAAAGCTTAAGAGGGAAACTAAACGGTTGTTACTTTCTAAATTAAGTACACTGAAAAGAGCGTCACGCAGTGCAGAGCCAACCCTATTTGAGGGGGGGGGGGGGGGGGGGGGGGGGATGTAATGGGGGATTGGACTCGGGGGGAAATTAAACCTTGCTACAAGTTTGGTTAGTACCAGGCAGCAGGAATCATCCCTGCTTTAACCGACTTTTTACTGCCGTGGTCGGAGTTTTACGTGCATAAAACGCAGGGGTCAGACTTGCTGTAGGGGAAGACGGGGTAAAAAGCGCATGGGCGGGTAAGAAGCCCACCCCAATTATCTCATGAAATAAAGAAAATTTCAGTCAAATTTGCCCATGAGACGAATGCTAGACATTAACGCTCGTCTCATGGGCAAAATGAGACTGAAATTTGCTTCATTTCATGAGATAATTGGGGTGGGCTTCTTACCCGCCCATGCGCTTTTTACCCCGTCTTCCCCTAAGTCTCCACCCGAAGAATTCGGCATTCAGTTCGATGGTTTCCCCGGCAAACTGGACGGAGAAGAAAAGGACGAGGCCCGGATTGGGGTTCGAACCCGGGTCACTTGTGCAACCAATTGGCAGGGGAACACCTCAACCCTTTCACCGCCAAAGTCGCATTTTAGCACCACGGTGATTTAACACCTATGTCACTAAAAGGCATCAAATTGGGGTCTAATTGTCCAAAGACCCTAGTTTTTTGGAAGCAAGGATAGACTTTATTTTATATGTGAAACAGAAGAATCCCCAAATACTGCAGACGGATTTTGTTCTCTACCCAGGTAATTGCATTGGATATGTTTGGCTGAAATATAGCTGGCGGTGAAAGGGTTAAAGGTGGACCCTGACGGATGAGTTTTTTTGCAAGAAACATGTCGAGATCACCAGAAAGACAGCCTTTTCAATGATCGGAGTAGGCCTACTCACTTTGCTCTGGTTTCCTAGAAATCAAACCGTCAAAACGGCGATTCCTCCTTGGCGGAGATGCCGGAGAAAGCAGCCATTTTGGATTGGGTGGGTGGAGGCCACTCATTGTGGTTGAAGCTTTTTCTTCTTTGTAGTGCAGTACAAAACAAATGGAGCTATTTCCTTTGTTGTGAGCGAAACTCCTTTTGGTAAACTGTATAACATTTTAAATATTTTTTTTTAAAAAGGCTTGTATTGTGAACATTTTGTGCAACACGAATTAGCCTAACTCAGGCAGCCATTAGAAAAGAGAAGGCACATGCCTTCTCTTTCACTGAAAGAATTTGACTAGTCCCAGCACCTCCGCCGATATGACGGTTTGATTTATAGGAAACCAGAGCAAAGTGAGACGTGTTGCGATCTCTGTAAAGGGTGTTTTCCTGGTGATCTCGACGTGTTTCTTTGCAAAAACTCATCTGTCAGGGTGCCTCTTTAACTATCCTACAATCTTCCTCTCTATCAGCTTCAAACACATATCTCACCGGGAGTAGTAGTAGGAATAGCAGTAGTCGTGGTAGTACTCTCAGGTCCCTCAGAGGGAGTGTAAGGACTCCCCGAAGAAGAAGAAGAAGAAGACGATGCTGTATTTGTCTGGGGGGTAGTTTCTGGTAGGGGGGTAGTAGTAGTAGTAGTAGTAGTGGGCGGCAAGGTCACCTCAATGGGCGTTTCGCCGTCCTCTTCGGCGAAAAAGGCGCGAACGCACGGCGGGATCCAGCGGCGAGTCCGGAGGGTGAACTCCAGGCAGAACGTGGTTACTTCTGCCAGGTTCTGGTTGTAGTTTCGCGGAGTCAGCACCCACGTCATTTTAGTCCGGTCCACGTTGGTGACGGTACCGGCTTCCGGGACCTGTCAGTGGTGACAAAGACATGTCATGTCATCAGGGCTCCCAATCGTCCCGCAAAACAAGGGGTCCCAGGGACTCCTTCACTTACAGTATAGAGGGTCCTAGAGGTGGGATAGAGGTACGTCCCAGTGGCCTTCCGAATGCTAAAAAGAATGTTTCTAGTTCATCCCTGGGACCCCCTGCACATTCTTTTAGAGTGTCCTTTAGAATTTGAGTACTTCACAGACCCCCAAATGAGGGTCCCCGGGAGCCCTGGTCATGTCATGCCGTTTAGGAACATTATGTAGGATAATTATTTAGTAACAATCATAAGCGGAGTGGGGGGGGGGGTGGGTGGGGGTATAAGGGTTCTGGATACATGCACACACGTGTACACACTGTGACACACACGCGCGCGCGGCGCTCAGACACACACACAAGCACACACACATACACACACACACACACACACACACACACACACACACACACACACACACACACACACACACACACACACACACACACCAAATCTTAATCACATTTAAGAACAAAAAAGTGAATGCTTCTTTGGGTAAAACAGTATTTCATCAAAATTTCCATTCAAATTTGTTTAGTCTCCGTACGTAGGCCTATTATATAATGCCAAGATACTATGACTTAAAATTTATCAACCAAAAAAAGGAATGGTTCCAGCAAAAAAATAGTATAAGTGCATGACTTTGTACATCGATTTCTCGGCAAATATGTAGATTTACACCCTCCTGCTCTATTGCTTGGTTCTTTCCTTAAAATTTATCAACCAAAAAAAGGAATGGTTCCAGCAAAAAAATAGTATAAGTGCATGGCTTTGTACATTGATATGTAGATTTACACACTCCTGCTCTATTTCTTGGTTCTTTCCGTGGTTAGGGATAGGGTTAGGGTTAGATGGTCTTTTCTTTTGCCACAAGCATCTGTTTTTTTGTCAAAATCATCCAAAACAAATTAGCATTAAATCGCTGCCCAAATTCTATTCACCTGCAGTCTTTTAATCCCCAAGGATCCAAATTCCATGCGGATTTTCCAGTCCTGGAAGTCACGTGGTACCCTCAGACAGAAACGCCCGGATAAGCCTCTGGGCCAATGGCTGGTGATGTTCAGTCTCATCAGTTGGCTGGGGACCTGGTCGGGACACTCGATAGGCGCGGGAAGCTGGATGAACTTGACCTGTAAAAGAACATTGCTTCGTTATTGAAAGTACTGATGAGAAAATGAAAGAGCATTATTTTATTTGTATAGGGGAAGACGGGGTAAAAAGCGCATGGGCGGGTAAGAAGCCCACCCCAATTATCTCATGAAATAAAGAAAACTTCAGTCAAATTTGCCCATGAGACGAATGATAGACATTAACGCTCGTCTCATGGGCAAAATGAGACTGAAATTTGCTTCATTTCATGAGATAATTGGGGTGGGCTTCTTACCCGCCCATGCGCTTTTTACCCCGTCTTCCCCTAATGGGGTCTTGTTTTTTTTTGTTCTTCCGTCAAAAAGACAGGAATTCCCCCCGTGGGGATACCGGGGGATCTTTTGGAAGTTCTGTGCTTGTAACTTCCTCTAATCTGTCACTCTCTTTTCCCTTTGCTTACTGTCATCTACTATCTTTCTGCCTTACCGGGGTCCATTCTCCTGCCTTTTTATTTATTTTACGAAACACTTTCAAAAACATTTCCTCCTCCAGCCGAAGTCGGACTTGCTGGGCCTAACTATTTCTTAGTTCGGCGCATAACGGCAGCATGACGCATCTCCGCTCATAATTGACAGGAAACTGTCTGAGCGATCGAAGAAGAAGAAGACAGGAATTGAAATGTCATTATGTTGGTATTAGTGAAGAAAAGAAAGAAAGAAAAAAACCCGCATGTTTTTGTGTTTCTTAAAATGCACCAACCGCAATATAATGGTTCACGACATTGTGTTAATAACTGGAGTTATCGCGCCTTTATTGTCCACATAACGGTATTGAGCATAACTTTGACAGAACATTTTGTTGAGAAGTCAGAAGTGCTACAGAAGTCCTGTAACACCCCCCCCCACCCACCCCCCTATTGTTTTTTTGGTCTGGTCCGTCCGTCCGGTCCGTCCGGCGTGCCTCCGTCCGTCCGGCTATTCGTCCGTTTTTCTCAAAGACTATTCAGTCTATCATCATCAAATTTGGTATACTAGTTTGCCAGGATGCAAGCTATCCACTGATGTATTTAGTTTTACATTAAGGTCAAGGTCGCGCCAGTTACGGGGTTCCAACCCCGAAACACATAATCGCTAATATCTCGCGAAGTTTTGCATGTATTTCAATGCAGTTTTTTTTACATTTCTTGATGAATGGTCTATAACACAGTTGTCATGAATTTTTCTGTGCGCTCGTGTGCGCATGATCGCGCGCGCTCAAATCACGGGTCCGAACCCCAAGGCTATATATAAAAAAAACTATTCAGTTACGTGCTGTTTTGATGCGTTTTTATGTAGTTATGTGCTGTTTTGATGCGTTTTTATGTATGTGTACAACCGACACATTCCGATTTCGGAGTAGCTCGGCGATGCTGCGAGGGCCGGGACTTTGCAGCCGCT